>JAJIYU010001260.1:0-39128 GCA_030144865.1 Tinospora cordifolia | reverse complement strand
CCCCCCCCCCCCCCCCTCTCTCTCTCTCTCTCTCTCTCTCTCTCTCTCTCTCTCTCTCTCTCTCTCTCTCTCTCTCTCTCTCTCTCTCTCTCTCTCTCTCTCTCTCTCTCTTGGAGGTGGTTGAGTGCAACTATTATTTACCCAATCATAGAGTCAAAATTTTTGGAGGAATTAGGGGTGTGAATTGTTATGGTTTTTCAACAAAAAGGGCCAAGCAATTAGAACTTAGAATGACTATTGCTCCAAACCACACATACTTAGTACTTTGGCATCATCCCAGACTTTGTCATGGAGAGTAGATATGAAGTTCACTCCTTTGGATCCACCTCACACAACAAGACCTCCTACAACGGATGCCGCATTACACAATGCTCTGTTCTCTGCCACAAAATCCGCAACTCCAAAGAAAAGAAGAATAAAGATTCTAATTCTCAATCTTTAGCGTTTGTTTCACCTTATTTACTTTACGAATATGAGACTAACTTCTCTTACAAAGCCTTTTTATCTAAAGTAAGGTTTTTTTTTTTTTTTGGGGTTCTACAACTTGAGTAACACGGGTTGAAATAAGAATATTCCATTTAGTAATTTTTTATTATATAATAATATAATTGTTTGTTGGGTCCATCAATTAAATAAAATGGACGATTCCTTTGAGAAGAGCTAATCAAGGAATTTCCTTATATCCCCTATAAAATCGTTTTATTTCATCTAGTCCTTCATACAGAGATACAGTACAGAATATATTCCCTTTTAACTATTCAAACTCGAAAAACTCTCTCTCTCTCTCTCTCTCTCTCTCTCTCTCTCTCTCTCTCTCTCTCTCCCTCCCTCTCTCTCTCTCCCTCTCTCCCCCCCCCCCCCCCCCCCCCCCCTCCCTCCCTCTCTCTCTCTCTCTCTCTCTCTTGGAGGTGGTTGAGTGCAACTATTTAGTTTTTGTTCACTATTATTTACCCAATCATAGAGTCAAAATTTTAGGAGCAATTAGGGGTGTGAATTGTTATGGTTTTTCAACAAAAAGGGCCAAGCAATTAGAACTTAGAATGACTATTGCTCCAAACCACACATACTTAGTACTTTGGCATCATACCAGACTTTGTGATGGAGAGTAGATAATTCTAATACAGGTATAATTCCCTGCGCTCCAACAAAATGTTCAACGGTATTTAGCATATATCATGCCAACAACCTACACAGTTGTTATCCAAAGCGCCTAGGCGTGCATTAAGGTAAGGAGCACAGTGTTGGCGCTCAAATCTATGCATCTTGCCCTTGGCTCAAATGCAAACACGTGAGGCACAATTACGTTGGTGCTCATATCATGACTAAATTGTGCAGGTCATTTACTGTGAGCCTTGGCCAATTGTTTTAGTAAAACACTTCCTTAAACTCTTACATGATTCATTTGAGTGATGTTAGACAACCCTTAACAAGGATCTTTGGGAACTTGGGCCTTTATTCACTAAAAGGGATCCTTTCCTTTAATGTGTCTTAAAATCCAACCATGAAACTTGTGCACAATTGATTACAATTATAACAAAAATAATAAACCCTACTAACAACCATATAAAGGATTATATCCTCATGGTATTCATAAATGTCATAGAATGGCTAAATATACTCAAATTTACAACTTGAATTTAGATTTATGGTCTTAAGAACTAGGGAAGTTGCTCATGAAGTTTTATATTGCTTGGGCATACTAGTCGAAAATGGAGGTATTGCTTACAAAATTGAGTATCTAGTTATCAAATATTATTATTTTTATGAATGTAAAAATAATTTCTTATGCATATTTGTAGCTTATCTGCATTCAAGCATACACTTTGAGAGTACAAAGTGTATGTATAGCTGAGCAATCATTGATTTGATGGTTAAATCATTAAAACTATTATTCTTTTTTTTTTCTTGACCAGTGGTCTTGCATACATAATCTCGAAATAAGTTTTAATGTCTTCTTTGGTGGTATCATTTAATTTATAATTCCAAACAATTTTAACTCAAATTTGAAAAATAATAGAACGTCCATTAGTGATAAGCAACAAGAGAAACTAGAACCCCTGGGTTGGAACAAGGCCCTCAGGCTAAATGGTTTTTTTGTGGCTTTCTTTTAGAAATCATGGGAGACAGTTAAAGATGATATTATAGAGGCTTTTAAGGAATTTTATCAACATGGTATAGTCAACATAAGTACAAATGAGACTTCCAGATGCATCATCCCCAAGCGAAATGGCTCATGGAGATTGAAAGACTTCATCCCTATCAGTCTGGTTACAAGCGTATATAAAATGCTTTCTAAGGTACTTGGTACAAGACTCCATGCAATTCCCTATAAAGTAATTGAACAATATCATGGGTGCTATTTTAATTGCAAAAGAAGTGATCGACGATTACTATTCAGGAAAGAGAAAGGTGCTTTTAAAGTCGATTTTGCAAAGGCTTATGATATGGTGAAGTAGAGCTTTTTGCATTTTTATGATGAAGCAGAAAGGCTTTGAGGAAAAATGGTTGAGGTGGATAAGAGGATGTATTTATTGGCTATATTATGTAATAGCTAATGGGCAGCCTAGGTGTAAATTTAATGCAAAAGATGATTGAGATAGGGGATCCACTATCTCCTTTCTCGTTCACTATGGTAGTGGACGGTTTGAGCAGGTTGTTGATGCACGCCTGGTGAAGGGATTTGAAATGGGAAAGAAGGTACAGATTTCTCATCTAAAATATGCAGATGATACACTTCTTTTCTTGCATGGAGATGAAACGAATGTATTGAACGCCATTAACATATTATACAGCTTTGGCAAAGCCTCTGGTTTGAGGAAAAACGTGGCTAAATGTCGAATGGTGGGAATAAATATGGAAGCAGATATCCTTGGGAGCCTTGCTAATAAAGTGGGATGTGAGATAGGAGTATGGCCCATCAAATACTTAAGACTTCCTCTTGGGGGAAATGCCCTGTCAATAGAATTTTGGAGCCTAGTTCTATCAAAGATTGCAAAAAGATTAGATAAATGCTCAAAAGCAGGATGATTAGCTTTAATTAAATCAGTACTAAGTGTCATTCCTACCTCTTCATGTCCATCTTTTGGGTCCCTCATTCGGTGGTGAATCACATGGAACATTTACTAAAAGCCTTTTTCTGGGGACTAAAAACAGTTAATAAAAGTCATGCCTTGATCAAATGGTGCATGGTCCAACAAAAAGTGGAGCATGGGGGGTTTAGGGATTGGAAATTTGAGTGTACCTAATATGACTCTTTGCGGCAAATGGATTTGGCGCTTCTTTGAGGAATCGAATGAGTTGTGGGTTCCAAATTATTTCAAGCAAATACGGCAAAATAGAATTCGATGGATGTAGGGAAAGGAGGAACGAGTCAAAATTTAGAAAGCCCTTGAAAATTTATAACATCCCTCACACCTCAAATCATCCCACACATAGATGTAAAAGTTGGAAATGGCACAAGGTTCAAATTTTGGGAGGATGGCTGGTAAGTAAACACAAAGTTGGTTGAAGAGTTTTCACATCCATATTGATGCACAAACCTTAGACAATAAGTCCTAGGCTCGTAGCAAGCTTGTATGACGTAAGACAGATCAAAAACCTACCTCAGTGGGATATCACCTTTCCTAGACCCCTTAAAGACAAGGAAATGGGAGGACTTTTGAACACACTAGACAAGCTATTATGGAAGCTAGACCACACTAGGAAATTCACTTGTAAGTCTCTCTTCACTTACCTTGTTCAAGTCCCTCAATCGCCCCCTTTTCTTTCACAGATCTGGGGCTCATATGGGCCTTCAAAAGTTTATGTCCTTGGGTGGATCCTAGTGCATATGAGGCTCAACACTTTAGATATGTTGTAGCATAGACTTCCATTTACATATTTTTTTTCAAAGAAACAAGCATCTTTATTAATAGGAAGATAGAAAAGTTACAAACATCGGACTCGACACAAAAAAGCCTCCCCCCCCACTGGACAAAGACAAAGGACTAGCGGCCTGCCAATCTATTACACCATATTGCCCAAACCTCTTAACAAATCAGTCACGGACTTCCCACGAAAAACCTGACAGAGCACTTATCTTCGAAAATAGGTGCATTCCTCTCTTTCCACAAGCATCAAATCACTGCTAAGCTAGTCACCAGCCAATGGTCTCGTCACTAGAAAATCTGATCGTTGACTTCCAGAAATATAGGAAAATGTCACCACACATTTGTCCCATGTGTTTGTCAGATGGAGAATCGACAAAGCACCTATTTGCTCATTGTTGATATGCGAAGAAGATCTAGAATAGGTGGCTCTCTGATAATAGATTAATGATCCCACAAGAAGTTGAAGAGTGCTTAATTGCTTATCTGTACAGCATACTCCACTTCTCTCTAGGACAAAAAGAGACATTGCCCTTATTGTCTACCTAGCTACATTATGGTCTTTATAGTTAGAACGAAACAATAGGGTGTTCAATAACTCTGATAGAGAGATGCATTACATTTGGGAGAATATCAAATTCATAACATGTAGCTGGGTTGCAACACCACCAAGTAATATGGGCTTCCCCTTATGAACTATTTCTAAAATTAGGGCAGTTGTATGGCAGTAAGGGTTAATTGATTAAGATGTTCTCTTTCTCAACTTATCACCACTAGTGACAAATGTACTTTAATATTATGAAGATTAATAAAATCATGTTCATTGTTTCTTCGCAAAAAATAAAATAAAATAAAATAAAACAAAAAACAAAAGAAACTAAACCACATATGAGACAAAGCAAGATTCCTCAAACAAAAATGACCACGAATATTAAATACATCTCATCCTAAACAATGACACATCAAAAACAATATATTCTCACCTATTGGAAAGTATAAAAGATATATAGTTAGGATTACATGCTCAACACCAAGTGAAAGCAAATAGAAATCTAATAATATGATCACTTTCCAAAGACCTGCTTATTCTTTTCCACATTTTTTCTCATTGTCTCCTCGTGCTATTGTAATAGCTAAAGATGCACTCCTAGTATGCACCATATCAACAGTGGGCATGGTGATCCACTAGAGTAACTAAACCACCACAATTGCAATATAGTGGATCTAATATTGTATGAGAAAAGTAAAAATTAAAATTAAAAATTTTAAAAAAAATCATTAATTTAACAAAAACAATGGAAATAACAAGAATGAGAATATGAAAATAAGTTAATAACAATAATCACTTGTATAAAAAAATGAAGACACTTAGCACCAACAGTGAAACCATTTTAACCATTGTTCAAATATTCAAATATTGACCCTTTAATCTCAATTTTCTCTTATTTAAAGCTAATTTAGTATTACAAGGAGTATTTGAGTAATTTAGTAATTTAAGCATTTAATGAATCTCTAACTTTTTACAGTCACCCTTTTTTGAGAAAACTTTAATTGTAATTCCCTTATTTTATCCTTTCGATTTTTGACATTTCGTCTTGCACTGCCCTATCAAAAGACATTTAAATCTTTTTTTCTACCAAAAAATTATTTTTACCATGGCTAATATTTAATTGCATGTCTGCTTAAAATGGGAAAATTTTTAGGTTTTGGGAGGATAGGTGGCATGGACTCACATTTTTGGCAGATTCCTTTCCTAACCTATGTACTATATAGAATCTCTATGGAGCATAACCATCAATTAAGTTTATTAACCACATAACCACACCAAGCCCTCAGCCCACATTGTGTTCGAGTCAACATCTTTCTGGATCCTTAACCACTAGAAAGCTTGAGGATATTGGAACACTTTTTTCAATCCTTGAAAATGAGTCTTTTTCTCACTCCCAATCAATTTGTTTGAAAACTAGGCATATATTCCTGCAAATCCCTTTGACGAAACCTATCCAGTTCTTCCAACATTTGTTTGAAAACTACAATATGAATCTAATATTGTATGGTTGATACCATGATGTTTGGAATACGACATAGCCTACCACTTGTATCTCTCCACATTGCAGCTCTTCGTGCTTCTAGAACGGTGAATCAATGGATCAAGATTTGTGCAGTGTCCATTTGTACATAAGCTGTGGGCTAGGTGAGGAGCCCATTTTGAGAATATTTTTGGAATTTTGCATTCCTTGGAGCAGTGTTTTTCTTTAACTGTTCGATCAGTGATATTGCTTGCATGCGGGTAAAGGGCTGGCACTCTAGCATCCTTTTGCTAAAATGTGGGGTTATTTGGCTAGATATGAAGAAGGCGCTATTCAATGGTTGAACTGAGAGTCAGATGTGGGATGTAATTAAACTTTCAGCTCATTCATGGGCTTTTTGTGCTAACATGGCTGAAAGGCTGCTCGCTGGCTGATTGGGTTGTGCCTTGAAGGATGGGGGGCAGTGTTTGATGCACATCTAATTGTAGCAGTAAGTCTTACCTTTGTCTGCTAATGGTTCTATTTGGGAAGGTTGTTGATATGTAAGTTTCTAATATACATTAATAAAATCTAATGTTTCTGCTCAAAACAAAAAAGTCGTTCATTATAATAAAAACACCAAGGCTCCGAAAATGGTAAGATGAAAACACCCATAACTAGGTGTGTAACCCAACTCGACCGAACCAAACCTGATTATAAAGTTCTTAATTAAAATAAAAACAATAAAGCTACAAAAATGGTAAGATGAAAACACCCAAAACTAGGGTGTAAGTGACCTAACCTGACCCGACGTGACCTGACTAGACCAAACCCGATCATTTCAGGTCAGACTGGGTCAGGTTTCACCAAAAAAAATGGGTTGATCAGGTCAAAATGATGGTGACCAGGCCAGATTGGGTTGGGTTAGGGTCTGGCCCAAAACAGTTGGGTCAAACCTGACCTGACCTGATTGATGTCATGTGAATCAAACCCTAGATCTCTCATCTTCTCTGCCGACATTCAGGCTTCAGCAATTCTCAGTAAGTTGTTGTTGTTCTTCTTCTTCTTCTTATTCTCCTTCTCCAGCTTCTTTTTCTTCTTTCTTCTGATTCTTCTTAGTTCTTCTCCGCTTTCGTCTTCTTCTGTGCCCTCTTCTTCTTCATCATCTTCTATTTCTGTTTCTGATTTATTTTCTTCTTCCACTTCATTTTCTTCTTCTGCTCCTTCTCTGCCTTTTTTTTTGCTTGCTCTTTTTCTAATAATTGGAAAAATGTTTTAATTCGTCTACGACTTCTCTTTCTTTATTTGTTTTTTAGCTGATTTATTTTCTTCTTCTGTGCCTTCTGTATCTTCTTCATCTTCTATGCCTTCTGCATCCTCCTCTTCTTCTTATTCTTCTTCTTCTTCATTTTTTTATGCTTCTTCTTCTTCTGTTGATTGGAAAGGGCTTCAATTCATCTGCACCTTCTCTTTCTTTCTTTTTTGTTTTTTGCTCTTTCTGATTTATTTATTTCATTCATTTTCCTCTACTGCACCTTCTCTATCTTTTTGTTCGATTTCTTTTTCTCTCTCTCTCTCTCTCTCTTTTTTGCTTCTTCTTCTTCTTCTTTTAATTCTTGGAAAGATGGCCTCAGTTCATCAGAACCTTCTCTTTCTCTCACTCCTCTTATTTTCTTCTTCTTCTACTGATTTTTCTACACATTCTTTCTCTTTTTTCTTCTATTAGAAAAGGGAATTCTTCTTAGCCTTCTCTTCCTTTCTTTTTTTTTTTTTTTTTTTTTTGCTTATCCTTCTACTGATATAAAAAAGGCTCAAATCCAACCAAACTGACTCGACCCAATGTCGGTCAGGTTGGCCCTTTTTTTTCTGGAAGTTGGGTGGGGCACTGAAACCGGACCTGATCCGCCCTGCTTTCGGACATAACACATGCAACACAAATGATCACTAGATTCACTACTTCTTAAAGGTTCAGCTCCATCATTTCAAGATGTTGAGGTCAAGTCAAGTGCATATGGCATCCTTCCCAAATCTTTAATGAGAGAGCCCCATTCACTAGCTAAGCACTTTTTGTTTTTATTATCATCATTTCTAACAAAGATGGGGTAGCTAGAAACTTTGCTCAAGCAAAGAAAGTTCCAAGTACAAATACCATCTCAAATAGGCCACCACCATGACAAAGTTTATAATGTGTGATAATATATGGAGGTTCATACATACTTCCAAGGTCCTAGTAGGCTATTCTAAGATGCCCAGGTAGCCTTACTCTAAAATCACTCAATAAATAATAGATAATTATATCAACAACAAGAAGAAAGCAAGAATAATAATAAGAAGTTAACAAAAATAATTTTATAATGCTACTTAGGCAAGTCTTATAAATGAATCCAAGTTTGTGTCAAGTAGCTTTCAAGCATGAAGCAACTCTTGCAATTTAATAATGTAACTTTTGCTCTTGGGGTGACCATGTACCTTCTTAAGAGTCCATTGACTTGTCCGGTAGACATATGAACAATTCAACTCCAAGGCAAAGCTTCTTGACTGATATTCTTAAGCCAATTACAAGAATAGGTGTAAATTTCTCATATTAATTTTTTAGGTGTAGTGAAAGATCTTTCACAGCATGGACAAAACCATCTATAGCATGGTATTGCTAACAATATAATTCATGAACCATTCACTTCAGATAAAAGTTGAAACCATCATGATTCTGCAAGGAAGGTACCTCATTCCTTGAAGTAATAAGAGCCTTAGTTTAGCAGTAGCAATAACATAAAACTCACCAACAAACTCTCCAAATCCATGCTTAAATGATTTCTGATACTATTTGATACCACATTCCCAAGCTTATCTCCTTGATCTTGGATGGCCTCCTTTGTAACCTGTTTGATTTGGTTCATCATTTCAAGTCACATAAAACCAAAAATAAAATAAATGGCAACATAATCACATTGTAATTACCTCTGAGAGGACCAAGGCTGTTGTTTTGTCTATGATTTCATCAACCAATTTCCTGACATTAGCACCACCACTAGAGGGTTGTGAATAACCTTGCGGTTTTTCCTTCACACATTGGGATTGATTAAACTGCTTAGTTGTTTTCTCTAGAAACCAAAAAAAAGAAATTAGTAATAGGACCACGATCATCAAAGAGACTAGCTCATTATGAAATTCAATACAAAAATATCAGCTGATACTTGATAACATGAAAGAAAATGAATAGGAAAACAAATAGACTGAACCTGGAAGGATGTGGACCAACACCAGGAAAAAAAAAAAAAAAAAAAGAACATCAACATGAACATTCAAAGTGTCGGGCAGTCAGTAAAATTAAATAGCTTATTATAAATGTGATGGAAACAAGATTTTGGAATCATCAAATTTTTATTTCAATTATGTAATGGATCAGACCCCGGTTGATCTTACACCAGTGCAGACCCGAGAAATCGGGGTCCATTTTGTAAAATTCATTTACATAACATCCACGGGCATAATTAACAAAATTTGCAAAGACACTAACATTTGTTTTGCTAATTTTAGGTCGATGGTTTGTTTGTGATTAATGATGTTCTAGTTGCTTAATAAATTAACCGAAAAACCAGGAAAAGCCCATGGCAGCCACAATGCAAAAGAAACATTTCTTCAGATAAAACACAAGCAATGAAGCTATTGTTATCAATGCATCCTGAAAATATGTATTCATAATAAATATGATAGCTTTGTTTTGAGGATGTCAATACTTTTAGTTTGAAGGCTAGTGCTAGAACTGAACTAAAACCATTGATGGTACATAAACTTGCAGTGATTATAATATGCCTAGAATAAAAAATTTAGCAAGAAGACAAGAACAAGGCATTTATCTTAAATATCCATCTTCTGTCTCATCAAACAAGAAAAACCACTTGCACCTGAATAATTACATATTCAGCCTTTTTCATGGTTTTACCTGTGTCCACTTTTGCTTTGTCCACCATGTTGACATACTTTTCGGCAGGAGGTTTCACAGAAAGTGTTTTTTCTGCTAGATCTGGTAGAACAGTTCCACCAGATGGAACAAGAGCAGCAAGATCTGGAGGCTGATCCTTTCCTACTGATGGGTTTGCCTGCTACCATAAGATATCATTGTTATGAACCAATCTTGAATACATTAACCATAATAAATATATGTGGTAATTTTAAGTCACCTCCAAGTCCACATATGAAGGGTGTTTACCAATTGAAATCAAAAACTTGTTGAGGTCATCGGCATGGAGAGCTGGAACAAACGCATTACACTATTAGATCTACAATTCAGAAGTAACGAAAAACGTTGGAGCTAACAGTTTTAGAGACAATGAGACATCCCTAGTAAAGAAGGTATTTCACATATCCAGCCAATTAAATCAAAGAATACATTTGTCACACAATATCTATCATTTACTAATGAACTAGAGATTAAGTTTATCAAGGCGCACACCTTGAGACGAGCGTGCCTATTGCACCCCAATACTTGATAGACAGAAAGCTATAACCGAGGCATGCACCTTGGTGCACCTCATTTGTTAAGGAAAGAAATATTTAATCAGGATATAAGTATCATATTATGTACTCTTTTCACTCTTCATTGAATAAATATACAGAACAAACAATATAGAACATAAAACTTTAAAATAAATTTATGTTTCAGCACTTCTCAACTAAAATAAGATGCCAAAAAGGTGTTATAATCGTTACATGTTCTTCCTTGCTTTTGTGCTCTTTTCTTCAATTAAGTTTTAAATATCAAGAAATAAACAAAATATTAGGAACAATTACAAAATAGAAGAACTATTGCTGGTGGACACCCAACCCCCCATAAACTTGAGATTGGCCTATTCATTTAATTACCTTTCTAGAGATCTCACTAGGATGAATGTTAGCTTTTTCATAAATTTGCTTATCATGTAGGCGAATATGATACAAACTGTACCCTTCAAAACAAAGGTCTCATAGACCTGGATTTTGATGATAGAATATTTTTTGGCCGACATAGTGTATACTAAGACAACATTCTTTTAACTAATACCCAGAAGGGTACATCTGAATGAAAAGACAAAAATGCTATCATATTGTAGAGATTAACCATAAATATGCTCACCTCTCCACAAGAAAAGTTGAAAAATAACATCATTGATTAGAGTTTGGAGACAATTTTTTTCACAGATCATATGCTACGTCATAGAAGGGAGTTGGGTAAAGTGCAAGCCTTGGATAGGAGAATCCGCACCTTTAAAAAAAAAGTGCGATTAAGCTATATAGGGAATCATGATTTTGCTCTCAAAGACCTTATGAAGAAGAACGTTTGAGAACTGACAGTTATCAACAAAGTCATTCCCTTCCACCAGCACCAAAGCACTAGTAAAAATAAAAAAAATAATGACGAGGAACCTAAACTGCAGAAAGCCATAAATGAATGGATGCTTATCAGACCCTTCTTTTACAGTAATGAACAAAATTGATTCTCAAGAGTATGACTTTCTTTTTTTGAACAGAATCTAGAAATATATTATAATAAAGTAATCTTTAGCCAGACGAAAAATCTGGCTAAAGGGTGCAAAACTGATCCAACTAGTTTTGGTCTATAATATTCCCCCCATTACAAAGTCATTCGCCAAAGCTATAACTCTTTCCTAGTTTGGACACAGAGATCTATGTTGCAAACAAGACATTGGACCTCTCCCAAATTAACCAATCCGATTTACATTTTTCCAAAAAAAAGTCTTGCATTGCGTTCTTCCCAGATACAATAGAACACAACCAACAAAATAGTTCTCTAATATGGTTGAATTCTAGCATTCAGCACCACTTCCGGAGTCTGAAACAGCTTCTCACAATCTGGAGGGACAATACTGTTATTCCTCTGACTCCACCATCGCCACACTTTGTGCACCACACTGCATTCTCTAAAAAGATGTTGAATCGTTTCTGCATTATTCCTGCGCATAACACATATAAAAGGGTTCAGATAATGGTTAGGGAAGCATTTTTGGATATTATCGGCTGTTCTGATCTTCCGCAGACTGATTAACCATGCCATTACATGAGCTTTGGTAAGACTTTTGACCTTCTAAATTATCTCACTGATATTGTTGGTTTGAGAGTCTCCTCCTCCTTCTAATTTAGTCATAAAAGACCAAACCGAGAATCTGTTATCCTTTTCCCCTTGCCATATGGCCTGCTCATCTTCATTTAATTCATTTAGCTAGAAATTGCTAAGAGTAGACAATAATTCTTCTAATTCATCCAGATGGTTGTCTTCCACACTACCCCGTAAATGTAGATTCCATCCCCAATGCATTCTTTCCCCATCCGTAGTGCGGCTCATGAATTTTGCAACTATCGCATTCTGTTTAGTGCACTTTCTAAAAACGAGGGGAAATCTATCTTTTAGTCTGCCCTGTCCACACCACTAATCGTCCTAGAAGTCTATTTTATCCCCTTTGCCCACCTTCCATAAAATGAATGGACTTATCTGGTTGTAAATATTATAGATTCCTTTCCACAAAGATCTATGGTTGCTTTTCTTCTTTAGTCTAGCCTCTTTATCGTGATTCTTGGTCCAATGAATACTCTTAATGATTCTAACCCATCGTGCCTCTGGTTGTTACAACATCCGCCATAGCCATTTACCCCTAAGGGCAATATTCCTCTCCATCAATGCCCCTATACCTAGCCCCCCTTTGGTAATATCACGGCATACTTGATCCCATTTCACTGGGTTATGTCCACGGATCTCATCTGTTTGATGCCACAGAAAATTCCTTATGCACCGTTCAATTGTAGCCACCACCTTCCTTGGCATTTTAAAGATGGATATAAAGTATGTTGGCAGGGCTTCCAACACTGATCTAATCAACATTAGTCTACCTCCTCTAGACAAAAGACTTTTCTTCCACCTGGCTATTCTTCCTTTTATGATCTGAATCATCAGTTCCCAGAACCCCGTTCTGTTTGGATTGCCTCCTAGAGGCACACCAAGATACTGCATTGGCCATTTCCCAGCGGAGAGCTTAAGATTCATGGCCAGGTTAGTAACTGTGTCTTCCTCCATATTAATACCCAGCAGCTGGCTCTTTTTCCTGTTCATCTCCAGTCCAAATAGGAAGCAGAATGCATTAAGAATCTCCATGATAGTGTCGATTTCTGTCTTTTTATTCTGCATAAAGACTAAACAATCATCAGCGAACAGAATATGATGCAATCTAATTTTCTCTTTGCCCACCAACATTCCATCCAATTTGTCTGCATTAACAGCTTGCTCCACAATTCCTAAAAAAAGTGTCAACCACTATAGTATATAGAAATGGTGAAAGGGGTCCCCTTGGCATAATCCTCGGTGGCCATCAAATTTCTCAGTCGGTCGTCCATTGATAAAAACAGAATAATTGACTGTGTGAAGATATGCTTTGATCCAACTCCTCCATTTGTCTCGAAAACATTTTTGCTTCATTACAAAATACAATTTCCATTAGAATGGCATCTACTATCTGCCTGTCTTTTACAAAAGTCATCTGGTTTTCACTAATTGTTTTGGGGAGAACAGTTCTTAATCTGTTACTCAAGGTTTTGGCTATGATTTTGCAAATGCTTGTTGTGAGGCTGATGGGCCTGAAATCCTCCACTTTCTTGGCATTCTATTTTTTTGGAATCATGCAGATGCACGTCTCATTCACCTTCCTGTTGATAACAGCATCCTTGTGAAATTCCTTTAGGACTGCGATAATGTCGTCTTTAACCACATCCCATGCTTGTTGGAAGAAAGCCATGGTGTATCGATCCGAGCTTGGCGCCTTGTTGTCGTTACAGCTAAACACTGCCTCCCTAACTTCATCTTCTTTGAATTCCCTTTCCAACCACTAGTTATCATTTTCTGATATACCTTTCCATTCTACTCCTTGAATTCCCCACTTCATGGTAGATTTTTCTTGGAAATTCTCAGAAAAATAGTTTATGATAATTTGTTGAATGTCTTTGTCCTTTTCCCATATTTGCTCATTTTTGTCTTCGAGCTTTGTTATCATATTCCTTGCTTTTTGCATAGACATGATTTTGTGAAAGTATCTCGAGTTGACGTCCCTTTCTTTTGCCCACTTCACCTTGGCTCTTTGTTTGTCCCTTCTTTCTTGCCGCCACTCGACTTTCTTTTTTATTTTATGTATTATTTGATAATGATCTTTTAGGGCGAAAAAAAGGGCTACATTGTTTTAAGAAGTATCACAATTTTTATTGCATGATACATTTAGGCTTGTAAAGTACGAATAATCCATCTAGGAATGCTTCTATTCTTAAAAAAATTACCACACCTTAATTTTTTTTGTATCAATCAATTTAGAGCCTATAAAACATTCCAGATTTTTTTAATGAGTGAGTAGGATAGGAGTTTTAACTTCTTAATCCATAAAAGTAATGTGAAACTAAAAAATAGACTTTTTTTTTAAGATATACATAGATTGATAATGATGACATTTACTATAATCATAGTATGTAGTACAAATTATTATCTAAGCTTCTAAGGGAGTTTTCGGTAACTTAGCTATATTTTTCAATTAAATATAAAATATAACTGATATATTTGTGAAAATATTAAATTCTCACAACATAAAATGATGCATTTAATTACCATATGAGTAATATATGTAATTTTCTAAGAAAATATAGGTACTTGAAAGAGTTGAAATGCAAACAAGAAATTGTATCTCTCATTTTTATCCCATTGATTCATTTTATTTTTCATCTCTTAACCATTATTTTATTGAAATGATCAAAGTCAAATTTATAGTATTTTATTTAATCATATATTTACCACAATATCACACTTTCATCTTATTAATTTACTTAACTAAAATGTTACAAGTGTTATCAAAGGATAGCACACATTTATAATGTATGTAAGAAAATGTGCATACTCATTTATATAATATATAAGATAATATAAGCATTATATAATGTACATAAGAGATTGTCATGTCGATTTGTAAAAATTAAACATTGAAAAATGATCAAAACTAGCCCCCGGGGGCAATGGCATGGTGGTCAAGTCGGGTTCGTGCTCCCAAAGTGTCACGGGTTCGAGTCTTGCCCCCGCCATTTGCTCCTGTTGTCTATCAGGTCCTGGTCTTGGGGTGGGCGATGTAACCCATGGTGGACTAGTCGGGCCAAAGGTCCGGACACCACCATGTCTTCAAAAAAAAAAAAAAGACCAAAACTTATATGATATACCAACATTTAATTATTACAAAAATATAATATTTTATTAAATTTATTAATTATATATATATATATATGGGTTATTAAACAAATATAATCAACAAATTACAGGTACCAATGAGGTAATGATGACAAAGAATACGATGCAAAACATAAGTTTAATTAATAACTTTTGCAACTTAAGAATTTTTTACAATCTTTCTTACATGTAGTACTATGATTTTTTCTTTTAATGGTTATATTTAGTAACTAAAATTTAAAATAGAAAATGAGTATAACAAAAAAAAAACAATAGAAGGAGATTTTCTAACTTTTTTATTTAGTCCCACATTGGACATGAAAATAGAGGGGAAAGGATATGATGTTATAGGAATCACTATTTCTCACATTCCCTCAACCATTCTCTTTACTTTTTTCCCTCATTAATAGAAAGAAAGAAGAAAAGTGGAGGCAACGTATAAAAACCTTCATTTTCTTTGAACTCTTTCTGTCATCTACACTTCTTAGCTTAAGAAGTATTCTCTTTTTTTAAAGAATATTTCTAGTTCTCTAAGCAAATATTTTTTATATTTTACATAGAAAAAAGTTCGTTAAAATTAATATATATATATATATATATATATATCTTATGAATAATATGAAACACAAGTTTTTGGGCAGTATAGACTATAACAAAACATCATATTAACTTGGGTTATTTTTTTCCTGAACAGAAACTATTATATTAATACTAAAAAGATACATAACTGTGAAGCTTGATGAGATATCAAGGCAACACAAACTATGCAAGATTACAGACTATGCAAAATGTTTGCTCCTTGATATAACCACTCCCCAAAATAATATCCTTTCCCCATTTTGGTACAAGACACCCACGTTGCAAACAAAATGTTAGATCTTTCCCACACTACACCCTCCAACGATCTATCCAAAAAAAGTCTTTTGTTCCTTTCTTCCCACACAGTGTACCAAACTGCAAAGACCATAATCTTCCAATATTGCTGCATTCTTCTTTGAGCCACATTTGCCAAAATACTGAAGAGATTTTGATCCACGGGAGGTTCAAAAACTGTATAATTATGTATCCACCTTCTCCATAACTCTTGTATCATCTTGCATTGTCCAAAAATGTGAGATGTGGTCTCCGAGTTATCCCTGCACAGCAAACATATTGAGGGGTTAAGAGCATGCTTAGCAAACTTTCTTTGGAGATTATCAGTTGTGTTTAGCTTATTTAAACTAATTAACCAAGCTAGCATTCTCGTTTTTACAAGAACTCTTGTCCTCCATATGAAATCCACTGGAACTATTGGATGGTTAGAGCTATTGACATTAAGATGTGTCATGAAAGATCTAACGGAGAACCTTTTATCTCCTTCTCCCCTTCATTGGTATCCTCTTGATGGAAATTATGCAGTAAGTTCATCATCTCATTGATTTCTTCTATGTGCCCATCTCCTATGTTCCTATTTATGTGAAGGTCTCATCCTCACATAATTCTGTCATCCACTGTGCTCCTTGTTCTAAAATCAGAAATCGTTCCCTCCTTCATATTTGTTAATCTATAAGCATTAGGAAATTTCTTTTTTAGTTCTTCTGTTCCACACCAAGTATCATCCCAAAAATCTACTTTGTCCCCTTTCCTTACTTTCAACATAATTTTTTCTTTAAGCTTACCATATATGCTGAAAATATCCTTCCAAGGGGATCTACGATTACTTCTCCTATTCAACCCAGCCTCTTTTCCAAACATTTTGGAACCATGAACACTCTTGATCACTTTAGCCCGCGTAGCATCTGACTTTTCACACATTCTCCACAGCCATTTGCCCCTCAAAGCAATATTCATTTTGATCATTCCTCCAACTTCCAAGCCCCCTTGTTGTATCTCTTTGCAAACCTGATCCATTTCACTGAGTTTTGGCATTTGTCCTCGTCCTCCCTCTACCATAGGAATTGTCTCATATTAACTTGGTTTATTTTAAATACTATAAAATTAGAAAATGTATAGTATATCTTAACATAGCACTCATTCAATTGAGTCAATCAATTAGCTTCTCCTATATATGTGGGTTATTAAATAATTATAATAAAAAAAATTAATGAAATAATAAGTGCATGTTGTAGAGTGTCGACTTTCATTAATAATTTTTATATCTTAAAATTTCTTAACAATCTTTTATTCATATTATTATGAGTTTTTTGTACTTTTCATAGTTATATAAAAAGCACTAGTAAGATAAATTAGCTTACTTAGAAGTTAACTGTATATAGCTACTACTTACAATGCATAAAAATAAATTTTTTCACTTTTTAATCTCACATTAGATCTGAAGAAGGTAGAAGAAAGCACATACGTATATAAAAAACACAAATCTCCAACTACCTCACTCATTCTCTCCACCTTTTTAGTCCCACATTGGGTGTAAAGAAAGAATAAAGAAGGCAATCTAATGTACTTCTCTTCTTTTACTCTCGTTTCATACTCTCTTCTCAATTCTCATGCATTTGCTTAAGAGAAGTGCTCTTCTTTGAAAGGATAGTTCTCATTTTCTAAGTCACACTTTAGTGACTAAATAAAAAATAAGAATTAAAAAAATATATATTTTTCATTTATTTGAAGAGTTGGATTTTGGGTTTAACAACCCAACATACATGGGGTTCCAACCCAACCGACCTGACCTAACTTTTAAATGATCGGGTTGAGCACCCATAACTCTAAAGGTTTAGGTGACATAGGGTTCAATACAATGTCACCCAACCATTTCGGATGAGTATACACTCTCTTATGTACATTATATAATGCTCACATTATCTTATATATTATATAATGAGTATGCACATTTTCTTACATACATTATAAATGTGTGCTCTCCATTGATAACATTAATAACAATTTAGATAATTACATTAATTAGATGAAAGTGTTATATTATAGTAAAGATATAATTAGATATAATATTATAATTCAATTGCAACCATTTCAATAAAATAATAGTTAAGAGATAAAAAATAAAAAAAATTTATAGGTGATAATAATGGGAGACATATTGTTGCATTCCAACTCCATCCAATACCTATATTTTTCTTTAAAAACTACAAATATAACAGAAATTGTAATTAAATGCATCACTCTAATGTTGCAATAATTTAATATTTTAAAAGATATAATAGCTACATTTCATATATAATTGAAAAACATAGCTAGCTTACCCAATACTCAAATAGCTAATAAATTATACTATTTATAATATGATTATAATAAATGTATATCATTATCAATCTAGGCATATCTTAAAAGAAAATATCTCTTTTTAGATCCTACATTGCTTTTAGGGAGTAACAGGTTAAACTCTATTCCTATAAAAAGGGTTCTTGACATTACAAGTTACAACTTTTCCATTCAAATTGTATTGTGCAATACATACACTTGAGCTCCTATTTTAGAGCATAAGTTAAGGAGTTCACGAATGAAGAAACCTGTAAAATATATATCTATATATATTAGGTTAGTAGTTTAGATTATTAGATGGTTATAAACATATAGCATACAGTTTAGGATAAAATATTACATTTAGAGGAATTTAAGTATATTTTAGTGTAGCTTAGGAATAAAATTTAGATTTTAGTGTAGTTTAGAATTGGATTTTGTATGCATGTGTGTGTGTGTGTGTGTGTGTGTGTGTGCGTGTGTGTGCGTGTGTGTGTACACACACAACATTAGGTCAGCTTGGGTCAAACCCAACCTTTATGGTTGGGACCACAACCCAACCCGATATTAGTCAAGTCATCATACTTTCGACCCAACCAACCTAATGTTTGGTTTCAAATCAACCCAACTTGACCCAAAATGGTTGAGTTTGGTCAAGTCAAGTCTAGTTGGTTAGGTGGCTTGCACCTCTAGGTAGTATTTTGCATCGATCAGTATCTGCCAAAGATCAACATCATGAACCTCAATTTGGATATGGTCACAAAGGTAAGGAAAAACAAAGTGAATCTTAAATGTAAAATTAATAAGAAAGAAGTTTGGTTAAACAACATGTTAGAACAAAAGAGAACCAACTCTAGAGAAAAATTTTAAAAAAATAAAAAAATAAAATTATTACTTACAAATCGTCATTTCATTTGACAATGGATGGAAAAAGCAACACTCTTGAGCTTTGAATCCTTGATCCAACAATAATGAAACATTTCTTCATAAAACATAGTTAAAAAGCTTCAGAGAATTGACAGTTAACTGACTAAATTAAGAGACTAACAAGTAAACATTTCTAGACTACAAACTTACTGCAATCCATGAAGGAAGAACCTATGTTTTTTTGACAATGAAGCCATGAAGAAAGAAACAAAGTTCTATAGAAAAGTAAAAATACACCATGTTGGGCATTGAAACCAAAAAAAATAGATTAAAAAAATAAATAAATACAACAACGAGCATGGTGGTACCAATAACAAAGTTCAGATCAGATTTTAAGTTTTATTAGCAATAGCAACCAACAGGTCCATGACTATCATTATGGAACACGAGTGAGTTCAATCCAAATGCATTGTGATGTTACACCACTCTATGCACACTCTTCCATAATTCCATAATACAAAATCTAATATTATAAGTTTTTGTACCAAAAGTTAAGAGAAAAATAAATAGACAACCACAAAGAAGACTTAATGTTGACACGTCCAATTGTAAACTTCACAAAGAAAAAACAAAGATTCAATTTAAAGGGCATATCCAACATATAAGGCCGTTCCATTGTATGGTTCGGTGAAAGGATTCAGCATACACAGCTAACCCTCACCTTACAATTGTTCTAGATGCAAACCTTTAATCTTCAAGTCTCAATGAGTAATCTTTAACATTGCTTTTAAGGAGATAACATGCACATCCTATACAAAAATATTTTTTATTATTTTATTTTATTTTTTCCTTCTTTTTTTCTTCAAGAAGAAGGAGGGAGGGGAAGTCAAGATTGAGGAGATCTATTATACTAAAATCACCAAGAAATGTCAATTGACATGCTGACTTTTCCCCAACATCTAGTTTTGAATTCCAACTCCAACACAAATATCATTCCATTATTCAAAGAGTTTTGCTTCCCTTGAGATGGATTAGTGAAAGATCCCTAAATCCTTATTCTCATTCAAGGTTGTAATTTAAGCATAAATCAATTGTAAGTTTGGTGATTTGACATCCCAAAGCAAATAGAGTTTTTTTTTTTTTTTTTTTTTTTAAAAGTTTGACATCATGTATAATAGTAGCCTTGGTGCTATGGTTAAGATTGTGAGTAAGGTCACAAACCTCTCAATGTGGGAGGATAAGGGTATCAAGCTATGTACATCAACCCTAAAACAAGCCCTAAACACCCTTTATATTATCAATTATACATGGGATCAAGCTTAGTTAAGCAATTCATGTGTCCAATAAGGTGCAAAAGCATATAATCAAGTCACTTACCTTCCAAAGTAATAAACTAACTAATGTAATGTGGCCAAGCCAGAAATAACTAGATCATTGTGCATTAAGGACACCCTTTGTATTATCAACTATATATGGGAGGGATCAAACTTAGTTAAGCAATTCATGGGTCCAATAAGGCACACAAGTATATATTCAAGTTACTTACCTTTTTTTTTATAAAAAAAAAAAAAAAAAAAAAAAAAAAAAAAAAGAGAATCAAGTTACTTACCCTTCCTTTTTTTTTTTTTGAAAGGAAACATAATAGAAATCTATCAATAAAGCCAAACGAGATGTCCATTGCCGAAGCGATTACAAAAGAGAATACAAAATGAAAGCCCCCTGAAGCAACCAATCCCCAAAAGAGTAACCTAACCCTAACTTAGAAGAAGACACCCAAACTGCAAACATGTATAGCGACCTATCTGTGATTATATTTACGTTAATACAACTATTCTGGAAAATACAACTATTTCTGACCCCCTATACAGCTGCCCATCTAGCGAAATGCACCAAAAACCAGTATGTTTTCAAAGGACCAGTAGTGTGCGATATCCAAGAGAGAGTGTTCATGCTGTCAAGTGGGCGTGGCATGGCCAGAAGATGACGTTGCCATGAATCAAGTTACTTACCTTTCAAAGTAATAAACTAATATAGTATGGCCCATCCAATGCTATGTTGGATTGACTTAGACCATACACTGCTAGTCTAATTATTATTACAATAAGACTAAAGATCCTAATTTTTTTAAGAACGAAGAACAATCAAGCTTTTCCTGACTAGTTATTAAGCCCTTGGTTGCTCTAGCAAGGTATGCCCTTGGTAGCCATCCAAGTCTCATGCTTACCATTGATTTTCTCTTTTGTATTAGAGCTTAACCAGAAGATGTCCTCGGCAACCATCCAAGTCCCAACCTTAGCATTAGGCCCGCTCCCTTGCACGGAAGGTCAAATTTGAACCTAATCATCTTCACAACCATGGAAACCCATATCAACAAGGCAATCACGCACTACCATGAAAACCTGACAACTCATTCTACCAATGCAAGTAGAGAAAAATTCTTCAAGAACGAGGGAAAGTGGAAAACAAAGCCCATTAGCACCTAAGTATCTACTCAATGCATCATCTTTTGACACCCAAATTTGCCAATCACCACCTTTCCCCCAACTCCTCACCTTTTTTTTCCTTATTTGGTCTTCTTCAATAAATTTTGCTTTGACATAATTTGATTCATTATTTCCAACAACTACATTTAACCATATTTAGTATTTCAAACATTATAATTCCTAGAGCACATCCATTTCACCAATCATGGATTTGTAGGATCACAACTTAGCAATTGAGTATTTTAAAAGGAAAAAAAAAAACAAAAAAGGGGCATTTATTGATAAGAGAAAAATGCTACAACAACAAAGGGGAGAGCACTACCAAGACCAACCCAAACTCGAAATAACTACGAAATATATCCCCATCCCCAAAGCCATTTTTAAATGGAATAACCCAAAGAAAGGAAGCTATTGCTAATCCAAAAGGAATCAAGTGCCAGGGATTCTTCCCAAATTTGACAAGGGGAAAGCCTCTATCCCTCAAAGATTGTAGCAATCCGCTCCTTCCACAAGCACCAAAGTACAGCCAGACAAACCACCACGCAATAACTTTGAAGTTGAATACTAAATACCAACATTCCGAAAATGAAGGTCCACTTCCTAGAGACGTATAGTTGCATTTTTTT
This sequence comes from Tinospora cordifolia, assembly GCA_030144865.1. Classification (NCBI taxonomy): domain Eukaryota; kingdom Viridiplantae; phylum Streptophyta; class Magnoliopsida; order Ranunculales; family Menispermaceae; genus Tinospora; species Tinospora cordifolia. The sequence continues at coordinate 16,844 of JAJIYU010001260.1, read as the reverse complement.
AGGAGAAGCAAGGCCTTTTTGAATTGAAAGCCATGTCCAATTACCAATTCAATATTCAAAGAAAAACCCGCTCTTGAAGAGTTTGGAAGAGTCTCAACGGGGAGGATTGGGAATTGAACCCACAACCTCCTTGATCATAGTCCCTCCTCCCAACTACCCCACCAATACCCTAATGAGTGGCATCAGAATTGAATACCCCACTTAAAATAATTGCAAAAAATAAAATAAAATAAAAACTTTCAAGAATTAGTTGAATCAGTTAGAAACTCAGTGTTGTCAAGGTGCCGCCTAGGCACTCAGGCCCCCTCAGCGCCTAAGCGGTGGTCTAGGCGTTGGGGGGTGTTTATACAAATTTTAAAAAATTTAGGGGTGTCTTTGTAAATTTTAAAAAAATTGAGGGCTTCTAGACTAGATCGCATGACTTGAACCAGCCAACGATCAGCTTACAGACTCTGCCTCCAGCAATCATCTCCAACATCTCTGCGACTGCGACGATCATCTCTGTGACTCCGGTGATCATCTCTACGACTTCAACGATCCCAGACATCACTCCAACTGCACTACTCGAACCAACCAACGATCAACTTCCAAACTTCGACTCCAGCAATCATCTCCCACATCTCTGCATCTCTAACAATCGTCTCTGAGACTCCAACAATCCCAGACATGACTCCGACTCCGGCAATCATATCTGCTACATCTTTGCAACTCTGCGACTCCGTCTCTCCTTGCTCTCTTTGCTCTCTCCCTCTTCTCTTTCTACGTCCCTCCTTCTCTGCTACTCTGCAACTCTGTCTCCCTGCAACTTTGTTCGTCCCTCTTTCTCTGCTCTCTCTCTCTGCTCTTTCTATTTAACTTGATAACTTTATTGTAAAATTATTTATATTTTTTTAAATTCTCTTTTATGTATATCAGTTTGTTCTATAATGAATTTTTATGATTTTTTTTTTATGAATTTGTATATATTAGACTACTAGATTCCGAGAGTTGTAGTTTTAGGGTGACGTTAAAAGACATTATCTAATATATATTATTTATTTATAATTTATACATAATTACTTAATTAAATATAAATTATAATTATAAATTTATAAACAAATAAATATTATATATATATATATATATATAGAGAGAGAGAGAGAGTGAGCGAGGGACCAATAAATAAATAAATAACTCTTCAAGGATCTTAAAATAATTATCCTAAGAACCACCTAGGCCCTGTCTCGCCTTATGAAGGCTTATCGCCTTCAACTAAGGGTGGCAATTTGTGACACGACACGATAACCCGACACGAACACGACACGAAGTTAACAGGTTTGGGTTTAGCATAAACGAGTTTGGATCAAAATGGGTCAAACGCGATTAGACACGACTAAATGCGAGTCATAAACAGGTTAACCTGATAAACCCGAAAATGACATGTTTAACACGATTATGCATAAGTTAAGAGATAAACTATAAATAAGTTCATTTAAAATTAATATATTTATTAATTTGTTGATAGTGTAATTTATTTATTTATTTTTTAGATATAATATTTGAAAATTTTAATTTATTTTATATTTTTATTAATATTTTTTATAAAAAATTATTTTAAAAATTGATTATAAAAAGTTAAATAGGTCATATACAGGTACACGATTATAAACACAATTGTGACACGACTCATTTACGACACGACCCGTTTATGACACGACCCGTTTACGACACGACCCATTTATGACACGATGACACGAATTGCCACCCCTATCTTAAACCACCTTACCACCTTGACAACACTGGTTAAAATGGATCATTGCACATAAACAACATAAGAGGTTAAGCAGAAAGATAATAAATAAATATACAAGACCAACAAGATATATGCTGAAATAGAAGATACAAATCTGGCAACTATAGCAAAACCACGTTCACATTGCCAAGCATAAATACTTTGGGCACCTTTAAACAAAGGGAACAAGAAGCTCTTAAAAATCTACCATTGCAAAACTATCAAGATGAACACAACACAAAGCCACAATAACAAGAGTAACATTTTTATTTTCATCATGCTTTTACATCCAAACCAAAAATAAAACAAAATAAAAGGAATAAACATATAAAAGGGGGGAAAAAAGTTTGGATGACTATTTATTAGCAAAGTGAGCTCAACTGAAATGACAAAAATAACAAGAATTACAAAAGATGTTCTTTATGAGATAAATAAACTGAAGTACGTACTTTGCAGAGTCATTGATCAAGGCAAATGGTGTAACACAACCCAAAGGCACCTGGAAAAACAAAAGAAAAATACAATGTAAATAGTGAGCGCAAGTGTTTCCGAGGCCATGCCTAGGCCAAGTGTCCATTGCCTAGACCATTTAAAACTAAATCACCTTGGTCAAACTTAAGGCGAGCAATGGGACTCTCTAAAATTTTAAGAGGGTGTTTTAATTAATAAAGTATAAGGTTCTCTTCTTTATTTTGTTCCAATATGATTGTGTAGTTTAAATATTAGCATAAGCTTTAACTCAAGTAGTCTACTTTTTTTTTTTTTTTGATGACCGCTGGTGGTGTCCGGACCGTAACCCGACTAATCCACTAGGGGGGCAACCCCGCCCGCCCTAAGGCCGAACCCGGGAGACATCAGAACGATGGCGGGGATGGGAATCGAACGAGTAACAATTTGTGAGCACGTGCCCGCCCCACTCCACCAAGCCAACGCCCTGGGGGCTTAACTCAAGTAGTCTACTTATGCTTAAAAACTATTCTTTTATTACTTTTTAAATTCTAGTTTTTAGTTTATTTTTATTATATTGTTGTAAATATTTTTAGTTTTTTTATACTTATATGCATGAGGTATATCAAACACAAGTCTTCAAATCATTATACTTCCACTATATATCAAATTTACTTATTTATTTACGTTTGTGGATAAAAAGATGAGGAATGCAAAATATTATTTATCTTTTTTCATGCAAGATGTAACTTCTACTTTATGGAATATGTGTTCGTCCATAGATATATATATATATATGTATGTATGTATGTATGTATGTATGTATGCATGCATGTACGTATGTACATACGTCCGTCCGTCCGTCTTGATGCCTTGACAACATTGTATATGTATTCAGTATACAACAGTAATAAGGCTCACAAAACAATTGTTATAATAATGTTCCTGAGAATTCTCGTCAAAAAATCTTCTCCATCATCTTTATTCTACCTGTAGCTCCAATTTCACCAATTCAGTCTCCTGAATTCAGTACAAAGGCTAATATTACATCAAACACCAAGTTTATAGGTTGGACCATTACACATGACAAGATTAATTATGCAAACGTTATCAATGACAGTTCAAGGAAGGGACTCTATCTCCTAACTGGTGCTATCTATGCAAATCAGATGGGGAAACTCGCCGACATCTTTTTGTTGATTGTGAATTCTTTAAAGATGTGTGGAAAAGATGGGCAAACTCTATCTCCTCATTGGTGTTATCCATGCAAATCAGATGGGGAAACTCGCCAACATCTTTTTGTTGAGTGTGAATTCTCTAAAAATGTGTGGAAAAAATGGGAGGTCTCCTCTAATGGCAGTAATTGATCCTGCATTATGGATCTTTCCAAAGGACACCATTGTAGGATAATGGTAAAAGGAAAAATGACAACTGACATGTTTATAGTGATTTAGTCCATTTGGAGAACAGGAATGGAATTGCCACATATTTGATGACCAAGAAAAGGATTATGGGGGCTGTTTAGGAGAATGTTCTTCTCTTGGCATCCTTACGGGTTAGTAGTCATAAGCTAGCAATGGGTTTCTCCATGGGGAGTCGATTGAGAGGGTGGCTACCAATTTGTAAATTTTTTACCTTCAAAACTGAACTTTAAATGTACATACCAAATGTAGTTTGGTTTACATTTAATACTTTTATTTTTTTATTTTTATTTTTTTGCTTCTAGACAAAGCATTAACAGCATTTAACAAGAACAACTTTCATATATAGTTGTATACATGCTCCGATATGCAAGTTTCAAACATTAAGTAATAAAAAATTTATAACACATTACACTCTTCATTTGCATCCACAAAATTTAAGGAAAAAAATATTTTTAAAAAAAGTACAAATTGGCATACAATCAAGATAAAATGTTGTTAAGAGACACACTAGACGCAATACTTATGAAAAAGGAAATATTTGCAGCAATATCAAAAAAATAATTATACCATCATGAACGTAACAACACAAAAAAAAAAAAGGAACTTAACCCTCTGTGTATTTATATTAACCCTTATTTTAGAAAATTTTGAAGGACCCATGACTGCCTAAAGCATAGGCTAAGGGATTTGGTCGTCAATGGCCTCGGTGATGGACTAGCCCAAGCCATACATATCGCCTAGGCCTAACCTAAAAAACTGCTTTTCAGTGTTAAATAATTAGCTCATTGATGCTTACTTTTAGACAATATAGCTTGGCTTTCTACTTTGCTTAATTTGTCATCTTATTATAAGATTGCATTGTTGCTTCCATCTTGTTATCTGAATTGTTAGAATAAGAAACAATGGCCTTGAGAACTCTTTTCCTACCTTTTTGAGTTGTTCTCTTAGTTCAAGTTTCTATCTTCCTCAACTTTTGTGTGTGTGTGTTTTGCTCTCTTTTTTTCTTTCTCAATAATTAGTGAACTCCATAAAATTGCATAATTTGCTAGCTTGCAATATAAATTCCTTTTTTTTGTATGATGCTGGCAATGTAATAAGAAATATGGTAAGTTATGTTTTTGTAAAGCTGAAGAGATGAAGGTGGCTACAGGAGATTGGCCAATGAGGTATTTAGGAATGTCATTGGGGGGTAATCCTCATAGAACAGATTTCTGGGAGCCAGTGATACAAACTATCAAAAAAAGAACAACAGGATGGAAAAGGAGCTATCTCTCACGAGGGGGAAGACTACTCCTTCTTGAATCAATTCTTAAAGCATTGCCGACATATTACTTATCTTTATTTAAATTACCAAAGAAGGTAGTTGGAATAATTGAACGATAGCTGAGAAACTTTCTTTGGAAACAAGAAGATGATGAAAGGGGCTAAAATACAGTTAATTGGAAACAGGTGTGTAAGGCAGTGCAGAACGGTGGTCTGGACATTGGAGGAATGCTAAGGAAAAATGTGGCCTTGAGAGGCAAATGGTTATGGCAAATGATTGACAGCCCGCAGTCTCTTTGGGCAAAAATAATTCGCAGCATTCATGGATCGAGAGCATATGGAAGAGAAGCTGGGGTGAACAGGAAATGCAGTTATAGAGCCCCGTGGAAGGACATTTCTCAGATCTATGATCAAATTTGGCCCCAGATAGTATGGAAAGTAGGAAAAGGAAATATTGTTGATTTCTAGGAGAGTATTTGGTGTGGAAAGGAAGAGTTGAAGAATAAGTTCCCCAATATCTGCAACCTGTCCACAAAAAAGGAAGGTCCAGTCTCTGAATTTAGAACAGGCTCCAATGACAGGAGTTGTATGCAATGGGGATGGAATCTCCACCTGTACAGAGAGGTGGGAGAAGAGAATATGGATGAACTAAGTGGTCTTCTCAATACTCTGTATAGTTTCCAATTACAAGACATAGGGGAAGAAGATCGTCCAATATGACAGGATGGTACTAACACCAAATTCTCATTAAGATCTTTTACGGACAAGATTACAGCTACAACTCATAGGCAAATGCCCATCCCGACAAAATTTATATGGAAGACAAAGGCTCCTCTAAAAGCAAGAATGTCAGTTTGGATCATAAGTCTCAACAAGCTAAAAACAATGAAAAATATTCAAAGGCAACTCCCCAATTATGTTCTTAACCCATCTATATGTATGTTGTGCAAGAACAATGCGGACAGTACGAAGCACATGCTAGGATCTTGCAGGGTGATAGGGGAGATTTGGTGACAATGGACTCAATAGTGCCATCACATAGTTCCTCCTCCTATGGACAAAAGATTGTTTTGGGGGACAATGAAGGAACAAGATGGCTTAGTCAATACTGGAAGGTGATTTTGCTAGCAATATGGTACGCCGTTTGGGAAGAAAGGAACAAAAGATTGTTTTTGGGGACATAAATTCGAAGCGGCTGATATGGGAAAGGTCTAATGTTCTACTTGTAACATGGATATCTTGTACTAATCTCGGGAAGGGATACACTTTTGGAGAATGGACCTGTGAAGGGGGAACAATACTTCAATCCTTTACTATGAAATTAAGTCTGGATACCTCATCCGGCATTTTATACTCGTTAATAATTTATTAATATATAGTCTCCAGTTTCAAAAAAAAAAAAAAAAAAAAAAAAAAGCTCATAGTATTCATTATCAAATTTTTGTGTTTTCTTAATTGAGAAAAATAAATAGTTGACAAATTATGATAAATTTTCCACCAATTTTTTGCATTTTTGAAATTCTTTGCACTTACACAACTGGACATCATAAAAGCTTGCAAATTTATCTTGTGATGCTCGCAATGAAATAAGAAATATGGTAAGTCTTTTTTCTGTATTGCCCATGATATTAATTATTGAATTTTTGTGTTTTCTTGATTAAGAAAATAACACTTGATAAATTATGACAAATTTTCTACCAATTTTTTGTATTTTTAAATTTCTTTGCACTCACCCAATTGTAAAGCTCGTAGTATTATTTATCAAATTTTTGTGTTTTCTAAATTTAAAAAATAAACACTTGACAAATTATAAGAAATCTTTACCAATTTTTTGCATCTTTGAAATTCTTTGCACTCACCCAACTGGAACATCATAAACATTTGCAAAAATTTTTACAAATTATACTACTTCCATCCTTCTCATGGAATAACCTTTCACATTAGTAATATATATATATATATATATATATATCCTAGTTTCTTTTCAATAAATAAATAAATAAGAATTTTAAAAAATTTAAAAAAAACATCAAACATGGAGTGCATTAGCAATTGCAATTTTTACAACAAATGACAATCAAATCAGAATCTATCATTAAAACTGCCCACCTCTTTAGCGTTCAAAGCATTTTACAAGACATACCTCCCACCACCCACAAAAGCTAAGATAGTACACAGCTATGCCATCCTTGCAGCCATTGCCCAAACTGTGGCCAATTTGCAATTAGTCACCCAAGACAAAGCAAAGACCTTCGCAACTTCTTTTGTCAATTCTGTTTCACAAATCTATCTATATAGGCAATGGATGCCTAATCCATGTTTAGGAGATAAATGGCCTATTGACACAAGTTTATGGCAACATCCTACCTTAATACATGTCACATTTCCAATTTATCCAACCAACATATCTCATGTTTCATCTCTCCTCCCCCCTCGCTCCAACCCTCTCACATTATCACCATTGTACAAATTACATATTTAATTTATCCAACAAACTTATCTCATGTTTTGGCCCACCTGTCCCTCACTCCAACCTCTCATATTCTTGAGATCTCCACAAGTCCACATATCTAGAGATCTAAATATTCAGTATTGAAAATTTATCTTTCATCTCACCCTATTGTTTAATATGGACTATTTCACCTCCAGAAAATTTCTCTAGTAAGTCCTACTTCACAACCCTATCTAATATTCAAACAAACCCCTCCCTCACATTAGTTCGTAAATATGCAAAGCCACCTCGTCAACAACATCCACAAGTAAAAAGGAGATGGGCAGAGTAGCAAATCTGCTCCAACATGGCTCAAAAGTATGAAAGAAACGGGAGAACCTTTCACAATCCTCAAAGGTATATTTACCTTCATATTGGATATTGCTAGTTGCTCAGTGGCAGTCTCAAAACTTGGTTGTGGTTATTCTATATCAGTTTGGAGATGAAATTGAGGTAGTGGCAACTTGCATGCTGAGTATTATTGATGTAATGATGTAAGTTAACTTGGTATTATTGGCTTAGTCGTTGCATGAGGCCTTAGATAGCAGTCAAAGTAGAAATGTCAACATCATTAGATGTACTTTTCAAACCCCAACTTATAAGTTCTCATCAATATCATAATATTATAGATTGTGTACTCCAAAAAAAAAAACAAAAAAAAAAAAACAAGACTTTGGAATGCACAAGACTAGAGAGTAAGGAAGAGAAGAAAGTAAGGAGTAAATATTAATAAGAATGAAAAAGAGTGATTATTAGTAAAAAGTTCCAAGGGGTCCCAAGGCCAAAATAATTTGGCATGCCTCCTGAAAGGGTCGTACAACTAATAAATTCAAAGATGGGCAAGATTTCCAATTATTTTCTCTATAAGCCTCCCACCCAAGTGTATATCTCACATGAGTCTTCCCACAATCTCAAAGATTGGAATAAGGACAAATTCTGAGTAGTGTTATTAATATTCACCTGGATGCGGGTCTCAAGGCAAGGTGCACACACCCAATGCCTAAAAAATACTAGGTGCAAGCACATCAGTGAGGTATGCGCCTTGGACGCCTTTTTGCACCTTAGCACACCTCACTGACATTTTTCTTTTTTAAAATTTATTTAATTATATAATTAATTGTTTTTCATTTAACTATAAAACATAGTTTGATAATAACGTTATATCTTATTTCTCAGTTCAGTTAAATCTTTTATGGAAAAGCTTCTTCATGAGAACATTGAGCCAACAAAAATCCCAATTGATTTCTTTTGGAGCATAAAAATCCCTTTGAAAGTGAAACTTTTCTTGTGGCAATGGAGATTAGGCAAGATAAAAACAAGGGAAAACTTGCAAAAACGTCTTCCCAATTACAATCTAAGTCCCTCTATTTGTCTCATGTGCAGGAAGAACGAGGATAGCTCAAGACACTTATTCATGGAGTGAAGTGTGTCTCTTTCGATACGGCAGAAATGGAATCAGCTCTACACAAGCATAGCCCCTCCAGTAGAAACTGATCTTCGCCTGGATACTTTGAATGAAGGTCTTGTAAAGATAAAGCAATATTGGAAGGTTCTTTTGGCAGCAATATGGTACACCATACTGGAAGAAAGAAACTCAAGAATATTCAATGACAAGAAGAGACACGTTCACATGATATGGGAGAAATCCAACATTTTGTTCGCTTCGTGGATCTCTAGCTCTAACCTTTCTATGGGGTACTCTTTTGGGGAATGGATGTGTAACGGGGGCAATATTCTTCAAATATTGTAATTTGCTTGTCGTATTGTCAGATTTCTCATCCGACAGCTGTTTTCTAATCCTTATTATCAATATATATAGTTTATGTTTCAAAAAAAAGTAATGTTATGTCTTAAAATACAAAAACAAAGCATAATTGTTTGCTTGCCTTAGTCTAAAAACAAATGAACAAAATTCGTTCAATTTTTTATGCTTGACCCACAACAAAAAGGTGCACACATCCTATGCCTAGAAAATACTAGGAGCAAGCACATCAGTGAGGCGTGCACCTTGGACGCCTTTTTGCACCTTAGCATGCCTTACTGACATTTTTCTTTCTTTTATTTATTTAATCATTAAATTAATTGCTTTTCATTAAACTATAAAATATAGTTTGATAATACTATTATATCTTAAAATACAAAAACAAAGCATAATTGTTTGCTTGCCTTAATATAAAAACAAATGAAGGACATATACGGCAAGATTGAACAGGAAGAGTAGTTACCGATCGCCATGGAAGGACATATACGATATATACGACAGATTCAGACCGCATACTATCTGGAAAGTAGAAATGACATCTGGTGTGGCACAAAGAAACTAAATAAAAAGTTCTCTAACATGTACAAGATATCTAGCAAGCAAGAAGCTCCTATATTAGATTTTCAAATCTACAACACCGAGGAAGATAGAACTCAATACGGATGGAATCTGCATTTGCTCAGAAATATCAGAGATGGGCACATGGAGGAATTAAGCGAGTTGTTGCATAAATTACAAAGATTTCAACTAGGCAACAACATAAATGGGCAGGACCGTCTAATATGGAGGGGAGAGCCAAATAAAAAATTCTCAATTTGCTTCTTCATGGCCGTTCTGAACGCAGGTGATACAAATCAAATGAATGTTCCAATAGACTTCATTTGGAAGACTAATGCTCCTACGAAAGTGCATATCTTAACGTAGCTAATTACCTTGAATACGCTAAATACAACAGAAAACCTACAAAAAGCCTCCCTAATTACTATCTAAACTTGTTTGTATATTTGCTATCCAGGAACAACCCGAAGACAACCAATCATATATTCAAGGAATGCAGCATGGTACAACAAGTGTGGGGCAGATGGATGCATAGGTACACAAACATGGCTCCACCACCAGCGTCTTCCATGTTTCAAATACCAAAGACTGTGGTAGCTTCAAAAATTCAGCACTATTAGAGGATCATCGCACTTTCTGTGTGGTACAGTATCTGGGAGGAAAGGAACACAAGACTTTTTTTGGGTACAAAACAGATCGAAATGGCTTCTATGGGAAAGATCCAATATTTTGTTTGCAACTTGGGTCTCTACATCAAAATTGGGAAAGGGATACAATTTTGAGGAATGGTTATGTAACGGGAAGAACATTATTCAATCCTTGTAATTTTGCTCTCTGTTTGTTGCCCAGATACCTCATCGGGTTCTTTTTTTTATTATCTTTAATATAAAAGTTTCTGTTTCTCAAAATAAATGAAGAATCTTCTTTCAGTTTTTTATGCTTGAACCACAACAACAGGGAGGAACTGAGGAAGCAAGAAGCAAGTAGCAAGCAATGTTGCTAATCCTTCCCACACCTTGAAAGAGAAGAGAAAGGAAGATGGGAGGAAAAAACTAGAGGCTTCAGCACACCTCCTTCCCCCTCCCTGACCTTCTTCCCATTCTACTCCTTTTCCTTTTCTCTATTTCATGAAACTATTGAATATGAAAATAATTAAAAAAAAGATAAGTAAAGAATTTCAAAAAGTAAGGAAGGATTTGATTATCCCATAGAAAGTCATTAAATTGTTAATTGTCATATAACTTATGTCTAGTTTGCTCATCTTTTGAATTTGTGATTCATTGATTTTAATTTACAAAAATATATTTTTGCATCTTTACGTCGTACGTTACTCTGGTGCGCACCTTGTCTTCCACCTGAAATGACAAAGGGTTTCGTTGCCTTAAGTGCGTCTTGCCCTTAATACAATCAATCATGGGACAAGACAAATAAGGAAAGTAGATATTCTATGAAGGTGCTTAAATGAGGGTTTGAAGGATGAACTAACCAACCATAAACCTTTAGATTTTATCACTTCTTCCAAATTTAAGTTTAACTAAGGAATTAAAACTAGAACTAATGAGAAAAACTAAATTTTCAAAGGGTTCTTAGGGAAAAGCAAAAAATCATAATAGCATCCCTAGAGTTGTAACAAAAACCATTTTTTATCAACCTAGTGTAAAGACAGTCATACGCACGAGGGACCTGCGACAACCATTTGGTCACATGTTGGTAATTCTATTTTTAAGTTTTTCCTCATGTTTTGCCTATTATAGGTTAGCTTGAGGTCATCAAAGTTCCCAAGCCGATTCCCTAAGCAATTTGCGGTGCCCTAGCTCAAGCAACTGACAATTGAGTTAGGAACATCAGTTGTCAATCATCTACGGGATCAAGGGGACAAATCAATGGACCTTCTCTCTTCTTCTTCTTCTTCTTTTTTCTTTTCTCTTCTTCTTCAACATTTTTCCCATAAAATTGTGAGATGACAAGTATGACACCTTTCTTCTTTTTCTTCTTTGTGCAATAGAGATGCAGTTTTTCTTCTATGTATAGAAGCATAATTTTTCTTTTTCTATAATATTTTCCATTTGCTTTTTGTCCATACAACCTCTTCTTCTAGCTTCATTTCCCCCTCCTACTTGAGGGGCAGCTGTGACTTGAGTTCTTTTTTAAGGATCACTATAAAGCCCCTTTTGGCCCTTTTATCTTGTTCTTTTTATTCTTGTCATTCCTTTTATTTTTTTGTCTACACTTTGACTTTCCATACCACCTTCAAAGGTAGGATTTGGATCCTAACTACCCTAGGTCCAACATCAAGAACATAAGTAACGCAATGAGAGCTTACATCTCACTCATTTAAAACTACAGCCATTGATCGATCATCAGAGAAATGAATATTATGCATTTCATTATCAATACATTTTTCCGCAGATTAAATTAATTTCCAAAAACTGTCAACCAGTGAATTGGGAGTTCAACATTGTTTTTCTTGGCAAACAGGTTTTGATTTGTACAAGGGTAGGTTCATAGGGAAACAGCCAACTCAGCATTCAATCATGGATTTTTTTTTTTATTATTCTTTTGAGACGAATGAATCACTTTATTATATATTTCAAAAAAAGTACAATATAACACAAAAAAGAAACATAATGATTACAGATACATTCATAAATCTCTATTCATAAAGGGAATGCATCAATCGCATCCTCAAAAACCAATCTGATAGTGTGAACCCATTATTTGACTTCAAGGCAAACATCCAAGAGCAAACAAAAGGCTTGATTGACTCCCATACGTCATCCCGATCATAAGATACACTGGTGAACATTCAGTTATTCCTTTCCAATCATAATCCCCAAATTGTGGCAAAGTTACCAAACCATGGCACCCCCTATTACCTGATCAGAAACGTAGTTGAGAAGCCTTACATTTAGGCACTCTTCAATTGAGAAGAGGCAAAAGAGTCCCCTTCCAAAGAACGAGAACCACCAGCGTCACATCTCTCTACTATACTCATAGAAAACAAACATGTGATATACATTCCACCATCCGTTTTCACATAGGATATGCTAATGTGTAGAAATGTTAAAACTTGGAAGCCCTCTATGCAACCACCTAGTATACCTTCATTATAGAAGGATCATGGGACTAACACCTACCATATAGAATTTGCCAAAGGAAACAATGGGGAAGGAGAAAGAGATGACTCAAAAAGTATTGCATGCGTCCTAGCTCAATGATTCCAAGAACATAGCCAGTCTATTCCTTGAATTCAACATATTTCAAATGACAAGTCTTAATCTCAAGCGCAGAGTTTTTGAAATGATCTTATATAAGCTTTCAACTAAGATAGTTGGCCGATAATCTGTCAGGTTCTTCAACAAACCCTTTTATGGGACTAGGCAAACATAGGTTTCATTATTTTGATTATAAGCAAACCTCGAGTTGAAGAATACTTTCATCACTTCATGATGTCTCATGCCAAAAAGTTTTATGGCTTTTGAAAGAAAAGCAAAGAGAATCCATCTGAACTGGGCCTGAGGTCTTTGTACCATCTAACCTCACAACTGAAGATCGCCTCCCTAACCTCCATCTCCACAAAAGGTCCTTCTAAATAACCCCTGTCTACGAAATGAGCGACTCCACAATTTAGACCTTCAATTTCCAAAGATGAATCCCTCTTTAATGCATAAACCACCTCAAGATAATCCACTATCTCTTCAATCACACCATTTTCAAATTCAATCAATATACTGACCTCCCTCTCAATACAGGTAATAAAACTTATTGAGTTTCTATGTAAAAAATGTTATTAAAACTGGAGTTCACAGCCCTCTCTTTTAGCCATTTGATCTTGGCCTCTTGAAAAGTCATCTGATCTTGTCTCTCATAAAACTTTTCTAATTTAGCCTTAAGGACTTTCTGATAGGTGAATATTTCCTTATCTCACACGTTCTTATCCTTGATCTCATTTAAACTTCCCACAAAATCTTTCAACTCTCATGTGCTTTCACTCATAGATCTAAAAGTCTCATTATCCCATTGTTCAAGGGCATCCCACACTCAATCATAGAGTTACACAAGGATAGATCTTTTATCAGTAATAAATTGAGGCCATGGTGAAGGATCCTAAAGCATGAGCAAGACCTACTAATCTACTAATAGAGAATTAGAGATTTAAAACATCTATTGTTGAAGCTTGAATGAAAATTTTTGGTTTTGAACAACAAGATGCTAGAATCAGAGCCAATCTAAATCACTATAATTAGTAACAGAAAAGCATGAATTAAGACCTAGAGTATGTCTTTAAAGCTTTAGTAAATAAGATCTATTGACCTGAAGAATTTCTTGCAAAGCTTCTTCTGGAGCCATTCGCAAACCTCCTTTGCCCAAACCAAGGCGTTGAGACAACACTGCATCGACAAAGACATCCAAATAGCATCAAAGAAAATTTGACAGAAACAGGTGGATAAAAATTGAATCTATAGATGCCTCAATGATCCAGAAACTTCTTAAGGAATCAATCCAATTTAGTGATGGGAAAAAAACAAAAATTCATATGAGAATAAGAAACCAAACCTTTCATGTCTACAGTCGTATTGGCCAAGGCAGAAACAATGTAGAATCTATGTTTCTTGTCCTAAAGTGTTAAACAAATAGTTGTATCAGCAATGGCGTTATATATAGAAAATTTACCAAACAAGCCATATGGGAAAGTTGTAGGAAAAATAACAAAATAAAAAAAAAAGGTCTGTTCTCGCCAATGAGAAAAGTCTGACCTTCAAAAATAAGTTTTTGCTTAATCCACCACCTAGATGCCCAACATACTTCGCCTTGCAGAAACCAACCAAAAAACAAAAAAAAAAAAAAAAAGTTTCCTTTCAGTGGTATACATTATAGAGAAGAAGCCACAAAAATCAATAGAATCCACATCTGCTTACCTGGGCTTCAACTGTCATTACAACAGGATGATCATAACGCTCAAAGTTGACATTAAGCTCCTAAATACAATAGATCTGATTTGTAAGTTCCATTGCGTTGAACTGTCTTAAGAACCAATCACCATTTATATGACATATACATCAATTTGGGCTTTACTTAAGAAAGTGTTAAAGGGGTGGGGTGGTGCACAGAAATTCACTCTTTTCATCTCTACCATTTAAAATTAATGCTACAATTTATCAAAAACAAAAAATTCAAACAAAACGAAAAATTACTCAAAGCATTGATCATAATTTGCCAATGATCACAAAACAAAAGGAACAAAAACGTAAATTTGAAAGAACATTAATCGATTATTTAATTCAAACAATTCATGCATAACTTAATCTTTAATCACTGAAAAACCCACAGCATCAGTAAACCCATTTAAATGGCGAAACCATTGAAGAATCCAATGAGAAACAAGAAAATAAATCGCAGAAAAAATCAAATTGGGTTAAAGATAGAATAGCAAAAAATAAAATAAAAATAAATCAAAAAATAAGAGGATAACCAAACACCTCCAGACGTGCAAGCAGTTGCTCTTTGGAGTGCCCCATCTCTGTCGCTGCAAATCGTCCAAAAAGTCACCACAGATTCGCAAATCGAAGATAAACGTACGACGAAATCGAACCACTTCTTGTCAATTAGGGCAACGGCCAAGAAACTAAGAAACAACGGAGAAGATGAGAGCTCTCTGCAACATGAGAACTTGCACTTGTGGGCCTGCAAAAAGAAAGCACCCAAGCCCAAATACAAAAATAGGTAGTATTTTCACACAAAAAAAAAAAAACATCGGCTTTTTAAATGAACAACAAAAAACTAAATTTATATTTAAAAAGATAGATTTGAAGGGCTATTTGGAATCATGCACTAATAGATTGACAGTGCTTGTCCAAAAGTATATAAATTTATTGTGGTAAATGGGGGGATGTATGACATTAAACCTACTTTTAATCTATGTACTTCAAAAACCTGCCGTGAACTAATACAAAAATAATAATAATAATAAGGTAGGATTATTTTCATATGCCCCTTCTTATTTCTTGTTGGACCATTCACTCATTTTACTTAAACGAGGCCTAGTCAAGCAAAAGTGAAACTATCATTTGAATCATAAGTCGAGCAGGTGAGTACCAACGGGCTAAATTTCAAAAAGTGCACGCTAGCTCTTCCAATTGAGACGAACGCACGGAGTAGAGATATTCAAGGAATCAACCATTGTTAGATTGATCTCAACGTTATTAGGCAGCAAGCTAACCAATGGGACGAGCTGAGCTTGCCAAAATATAGAATTGTAATGATTTCTCCATGATTTCCACTTACAGATATGGACATATCCATTCAAATGGCAAGTACAAGCAAATCTCTAGAATAATTAAAAAAGAAAACAGAAAGAAAATTTTCCTTATCTTTGAACATCCTATAATAGAAAGTTTCCTTATTCCACGTATTACCGCTATATATAAATATCCAACCCAGGGTATGACAAGGGGATCTCATTTTTGTAATTTTTTAGCTTTCTCAATAAATACAATTTTTATTAGTTTTTCTCTTGAATTTTCTGGTGTTACTATTAGTTTTGTTTTTCTCATATTCTTAGTTGGTTATCTTTTGCACTAAAATTTCTAACCTACTTCATCTCTAACATGTTCAAAATTTAAAATTATGTATTTTATATTTTTTCACTCAAGGGTGATAATTTGTGACATGACATAATAACTCGACTCAAACACGACATGCATTTGACGAGTTTAGGTTTAGTATAAATTCATTTCGGCCAAAATGGATTAACAAAATTAAATATAACTAAAATTCTGATCATAAATAGATTAACTTGTTAAATTCAAAAATGACATGTTTAACTCGGTTATGGATAAGTTTAAAAATAAATTATATATAAGTTAATTTAAAATTTATTTATTTATTAATATGTTGATTATATAATTTATGTTATTATTATTATTATTTTAAAAATATTTTTAATTTAATTTTTTAATAAATTTATTTATAGTTTATGTTCTTAATAATATTTAAAAAATAATAATTTAAAATTATTTTGTAACACCCCCAGCTCCCGTTCTTTCTCTATCACATACGTCATAGGTGACGTGGTTGTCTCGTAGCTTGAGACGTCATTTCTTCTGAGTGCAGTCAGTCCTGCTTTCT
>JAJIYU010001259.1:0-37657 GCA_030144865.1 Tinospora cordifolia | reverse complement strand
TTTTGTTTATATTTTTTATAATATGCATACAATATATAGAAAGTAATATGTATACTAAATTCTGAAGCATATTTTGGTATATTTTTGTATATTTTGGTATATTTTATTTATCTTTTTTGTAATATGTATACTAAATATATCGAAATATACCGAAATATACCGTCTGTAATCAGCATAACAGTTCTTTGTGCCTAGAATATATGCAAATATACCAATATATACCAAAATATACCGAAATATACTAAAACCTGTTAAAGAGGTTTGTATATATTTTGGTATATTTGTTTTGTACAGTATAAAATACAGGTAAATATATTATCATAATCTGTTCATAATCATTATATCATGATTTTTCTCATTTGAAATCGATATAGCTCATATGTGTACTAGAATATACAGAAATATACCAAAATATACCCCAACCCATTACATAAGTATGGATATATTTCTGAATATTTATGGTTAATTTAGTATATTTTTTTGTATATTTTAGTAAATTTGTGTATATTTATAGTAAATATATGTGTATATTATACAAGACAAATAAATATATCATCATAATTTGTTTCATAATCATTATAGCTGATCTTTGTGTCAAAATATACCAAAATATACAACCTTTATTCATTGATACAACAATATATTAAAATATACAAAATATACTAAAATATACTAAAATATACCAAAATATACCAAAATATACAAAATATACTTCAAAATCCTATCTTCTCTTCATCTTCCCTTTACCACCAGTAACAGAGAGAAATAGAAACAACAATCCATCGTAGTGAACAAAATAGATCAAAAAAAGTTGAATTAGTTTGATCCATTTCGATCCGGCCTGATCTGATATCTGCATTTGGTGGAAAGACAAGCTTTGTCAAAACAGACCATTGATTCGACAATATCTTCGAACTACCTAAAAACTTTGGACAGGGTTTAACCGTTAGTTGCCCACGCTAGTCCGCCGATGAAGCATCTGAATTCAACATCTGCGGTCGCCATCTCCAACTAAAACGAACCTCAGTAATAGCAATGGAAACATTGAAAGTTGAAAGAAGAAGAAGCAGCAACAACACGACAGGACCGTGGAGGCACCAGAAACGCAGCAAAATGAAACTCGACACCATTGCAGATGACATTTTTTGAAAACCTTGCTGCGGACGATGGAGGAGCAGCAAAATGATGGAGCAGATGATCGTGTCGTTGCAGTGTTGCTAGCGTTTGAAGAACCATAAAGACGATCATCATTGTACCATTGAAGAACCGTAGCGCTTGCTCTGTTTTGAACTTACGAGTTCGTCCTTGCTGCCCTAAAAAATCTACTCCTTGTTGCACATGATCTGATTTTCTTGGAGTTCACTGGAGACGACGAGAAGAGAGCGAGGAGAAGAGGAAGCAAATTACAAACAGGATGGCGAGCATGAAAAACGACAGAGCAATCAACCATCTTGCTGTTTTCTTTTCTAAGGGAGATGAGATTCTAAAACTCCTCGCGTTTTTCTTCTTGTTTGCAAAATCAACTAAAGCTAAATCATGTCTCAAGCGTCGGTGCCAACTATGAACGAAGACCGTTATTTGTATCTGCGGGGATGGTGATGAAGATGCCCTTACGACTGCCAAGTTGAAGAGTGACAATGCCTCCGCAGTTCACTTTCTTTGTCGGAGTTGCAGATCTGTTCAAACAGATCAAAACCCTAGGATCAGATCTGTTCGATCAAATCGAAATGCTGGGAAAGGGAGAGTGGGTTCCAGAAAGTGGATTAGGTCTAATTCAAGCATCATCTTCTTCTTCATGAGATCGAAACAACTGCTTCTTCGCGCTTGGAACCAAAACCAATCCTTGCTGCTTCTTGTTGTTTGCACTCGATTGTTGTTGCCGCTACTGCTCGCCCTTGTAGTTTTATATCACGGTATATTTGATAATATTTAGCAAAGTACAATATATGTGAAACTTTGTGAAAAGTTGCGTAGATTAATGAAAATATGTTTATTTTTATCGTATTTTCTGTAATTTCCACTCTTTTTTTGTCTTAGTGAACTTTTAATGTTAGCGGCTATTTGTACTTACGAGCTTTTTATTTAAAAAATAATGTGCCCAACCCACCCAACTCAACTTGATGAAATGTCAGTTGGGTTGGGCCTTCATATTTAATTGCAGTTGATGCCTCCTAATTAGGTTCGGTAATGAAACTCAACCTACCCCATTTTGAGTCCTTTTTTTTATATTTCTAAATTTTAAATATAAAAGTATTAAAATGATATACCAAATATTTTCAAAACGTTCTCAAAATTTCCACGGTGGAAGTTAGAAGGTGGCATCACTAATATGAAACAAGCAGTCCTATAGCAGCCTTATCATTAAATGATCATTTGGATCATTTCCCTATCAAACTCTTGAAGCATTGGCAATACTGATCATCTAAAAAAACTTTGCTAACTAAAACAGAACCCATTTAGATAGCTAATAAAAAAATGTTAAACCAAGCAGTTACGAATTGGTTAAGAAAGAGGAAATCCAAGCAACCACGCACTTCCGCCCCCAATGAAACTCCATGAATATAAAGACCAAACAATTGTTATGCAACTCAAGAGAATCTACTCAAATGATGCATAAAGTACATCAACTTGAGATGACATGCAAGAAAAATTAATGAAGGTGGGACTATATAATATGGAATAAATTTTACAAAAGATTTACCTATTGTTGGATGAATGTAGTAGTATCAATAGTAGATGACTTAGAATTTTAGTAAAATAATGACTATAGATTATAACTAAAGTATGACTCTACTTCTTTAAGAGAATGTTGCCCACTTTAGTTTACATGATTTATGACTTTTGTCTCTAGAGATATAACAATCTTTTTATGATAGCACCACTTTAAATTATAAGAATAATCATACTAAAATTTTTCATACTCATTCATAAAAGAAATTGCCTTAAAGTAAAGAGGCAAGAAGAATAAGAAAAAGAAAATCCAAAATATCTAAATTTATTGAATGATAAAATAAGATGTGAGGCTTTATATTTGTGTGCAAATGGTGTATGTGCAAATCTTTGCATCATTGAATTAAATATGATGACTTTTATAACAAATCGGGCTCACTACGTATCGATATTGTCCCTACCTTAGTCACCATTGACTAAGTGTAGGGTTTTGTTCTTGATAAAACTTGAACCCGAGTCTCCCAAAAGCATTCAGTAGTAGAAAGGCTCACAATTGCTCATTTAACCCAAGCATCACTCTAGTGTCAGACCGATGTGGGATATTACAATCCACCCCCCTTGGAGCAATCTTGTCTTTAGGACTCACACCTCTATCACACCTAGAGCGGCTCTAATACCATTTGCAACAACCCGGGCCCACTACATACCAATATTGTCCTCACCTTAGACACCACTGACTAGGTGTAGGGTTTTGTTCTTGGTAAGACTCGAACCTAAGTCTCCCAAAAGTGTTTGGCACTAGTAAGGTTCGCAATTGCTCCTTTAGCCTAGGCATCGCTTTGGTGTCAGATCGATTGGGATGGATAATATTGGTACGTAGTAGGCCCGGGTTGTTACAACTTTTGGATGCACTTTGATGGTCTCGATCAATGCACCTTTTCAATCTCCAACAATTCGATGTAGATTAATGTAACAACCTGGGCCCACTACGTACCAATATTGTCCCACCTTAGCTACCACTAACTGGGTGTAGGTTTTTTTTCTTAGCAAGACTTGAACCTGAGTGTCTCAAAAGAGTTCAGCACTAGTAAGGCTTGCAATTCCTCATTTAGCCTAGGCATCGCTCTAGTGTCGGACCAATGTGGGATATTACAATCCACCCTCCTTAGAGCAATCCTATCCTCAAGATTCACATCTCCGTCACACCTAAAGCAACTCTGATACCATTTGTAACAACTTGGGCCCATTACATACTGATATTGTCCTCACCTTAGCCACCACTAACTGAGTGCAGGGTTTTGTTCTTAGCAAGACTCAAACCTAAGTTTTCCAAAAGTATTCGGCACTAGTAAGGTTTGCAATTGCTCATTTAGCTAAAGCATCACTCTAGTGTTAGACCGATGTGAGATATTACAATTAATAGTTGTCATTATTGTTGTTTTTCCTTTTGAGGTTTTCTTGGCTAACAAAGAAAGCAAAGAAAGATCAAGAAATCAAAGTGATTTGAGTGAAAAAAAAAGTAGAAAGATGTGTATGTATATATGTATGAAAATGCGATTGGGATGAATAGGTTTTGAATTAATGCACCATGAATTGTTTGTAAGTTTGTAGAATTTGATTTTTGAATTGGTCAAGCTACTCTAGTTGATCCCTATGAATATGGATAGAAGATATGTTTGTTTGAAACATGATAGCGAAATATCTCATATTAAGATAAGGTTTGATGATACTATCTTTATTTGATTTGATCTTTCCATTTTAAGTAAATGGAATGTGGGCATTTTGTGAGACTTATTTATGTATTTTTATTTTTAATTTTAAATAATAATTAGCGTAAATTATACAAAATGCATGCCATTATTTCAAATGTATTATCATATATTTTTGAGTTGATCAACACTTGTAATTCTAGTTAAATCTTGAAATTTTAAACTTGAATTTTGAATTTTAAATGCTCTAGATTGTCCCCGATAAATTTGATCTTAATTCCATACATGTGTAAATTTATTTCTTGGACACTTGGCCCTATACAATTGATCCTTATAAATTAACTTGGATTATGCTCTAAAATTCAATCTAGCCGTTAATTCTTATTTTTAAGCATTAATTTATGTAGTGAAACATGTCATACTTTTATTAGCTACAATTATGTTTATTTTGATGTATTAATTAATTAAAATTTATTATAAAATAATTTTTATGTAAACTATTTATTTATGTGAAACACGCAAATTAGTTCATCAAATTTTATTTAATTAATCTTGATCAATTTTTATACCTTTCTACATTATTTTATTATCATTATTTTTTTTAAAGTATTACAATCAACACTACAAGAAATTGATGATACGAAAACGTCAATTTGAAAACGTGCATCAATGACCGTTTTAATAGAAGGCATACAATAGCGTTCATAAAATGTCTATTGTAAAATCGCTTATGTAAAATGTGTACAAGTGAACGTTGTTGAAAAAGCCATTACAACGAGTAGACGAACATTGTTCTATGTTATTACAACAATCGTAGTTGCTCGTTGTCAAGTGACACCTTCTACAACGTTCGTCAATCGATTGTTGTTAAAAAATCGTAAGTTATTACAACATTCATTCGTGACTGTTATCTATAGCCGTCTATAACAACGTTTTATTTGACCATTGTAAACGGATTAAGTTATATATATACATACGTTAATCCTATGTTATACCTATATAATACCATTAATGCGTGGATAATGGTATAACCCGTAAATGGTGGTATAATATAGGCATAAAGATCGAATAATGTGTGTATAAAGATGTAGGGATAACGATAGAATAATGCGTGAATAATGGTATAACCCGTGAATAGTGGTATAATGTAGGTATAACGATAGAATAATGTACGTATAAAAATATAGGGATATCGATCGAATATTGCGTGAATAATATATATGGTATATATAATACGTGAAATATGATATAATGTATGAATAAATATTGAATAATACGCTTATAAAAATCTAGCGATAACAATCGAATAATTAATTTCTGAATGATGCCATATATATAACCAGTAAAATGTAGTATAATGTAGGGATAAATATCGAATAATGCGTGTATAAAAAATCTAGCGATAACAATCGAATAATGCGTAAATAGTGGTATAAATAACCAGTGAAATGTTGTATAATATAGGGATAAAGATCGAATAATGTCCATATAAATTTCTAGCGATAACAATCGAATAATGCGTGAATAATTGTATATGTAACCCGTGAAATGCGGTGTAATGTAGGGATAAAAATCGAATAATGTGCGTATAAATGTATAGCGATAACGATCGAATAATGCGTGTATGATGATATATATAACCCGTAAAATATAGTATAATATAGGGATAAAGATCGAATAATGTGTGTATAAAAATCTAGTAATAACGATTGAATAATACGTGAATAATGATATAAATAACTAGTAAAATGTGGTATAATGTAGGGATAACGATCGAATAAAATTAGTATAATAACCCGTGAAATGTGATATAATGCATGAATAATAGTATGAATAACCTGTGAATTGATCACTTGTATCATTTTCGAATAAAATCAGTGTAATAAAGTTCACATATGAATAACATTATTTATAGATGATTCAAAAATAAAACAGTCTAGCCTAGAAGACAAGATAAAATGACAAAATTTAAATGAAAAATAGTTGTGATTGTTATAAATGAACCATAATCATGTTCAAATGATACATATCTGAAATATCAAAAATGGTATTACGCATTGTCCTTGAAATATTGTGATGCAAGATATGACAACTTAGTTTCTTTTATTCTTCACTTCTTTAAGACCCACTATGATTGGATCCTACTGTCAACATTGAATCGACCTGATCTTTCATCGTTACTCTTGGTACCTTTATTCTGCTTCATTCTACCATGCGAGTACAGATTAAGAGCCACCCTTTTCCTATAGCTCACCACATCAAAATCAGGTGAAGTTTCTTTTCCGATGGCAAAACATTCAGCAAAATAAAACATGAATATTCCACAATCACACTCATCTTGCTCTAATAGATTATGAACCACTTGCACCTTGAATGACTCTTTCCTAGGTCTATCCTTTTGGTCAACTTTCGATTCATAAAATCAAATCATCTTGAGATAAAAAGGAAGAATGGTGGAATAAGCTTGAACTGCTTCCATTGACCCAACATCAACAGTAGGAGTATGCAGGGAATTGTAAACATATATGCAACCCTCATGAATGTTAATGCAACCTAGTATCTAGTGGATTGCAACCAAAACATTAATAGGGAAAATGACATAGTTAACATCAAATCACGAAGTGTTGCAGTACATGTAGTGCCCTAACATATACTCTATAATTACCATCTCATCCCCTAACACAAATGCGTCCTTCTCTTTTTTGAATCTTCTATAAACAGACTACAACTTTTGATCGAAAAGGTTGTCTATCGTTGTACACTTGATCTTAATTGATTTGTCATACTTGCTTTTCTTGCACAAGTAATAGAACATCACATCTACATGCTACCAATACAAAATTTTTAAATTACAATAAAAGATTTGGGTCATGAATAAAAATTGTATAAACATGAAACATTCAAAACATAACAAGTATGTTGTTTGTGTAACATCTCATTATATTGAAATAATAAACATAACAGGGTTTAAGAACATGTTACATAGATGATATTGATATCATATTAGTATAATATGTATACAAAATAACATAACATAGTTTAAGGACATAGAATATATAGGTGAAATTGGTATTATATTAGTATAATATGTGTATACAGACATTGTATAGTTTTCAAAACCCTACATTTTGGTATTATGTTGGTATATTATCAGTATAATATATGTAAGCAATAATATCAAGTGCAAAAAAATAAACTTACAAAGGAGAAGATAGGCAGACTTGGGGTGATCAATGCATAAAACCATTCCTTATCAGTAGCATCAGTGATTGAAAAATCAAAAGCTGGATTCAGATTGTTGTCATAATCATGGTATACATTATTTGACCTAAATAATGTGATAGATGTTAATATCAATGTATTACAAATAATAACAATATTCGGAATGCAAACTTGATCTCTAAGAAAACTTATTTCGAGCTCTTCAGCCGACCCTTTTGAATCCACTCATCAAACTCAGCTACAACACTACTATTTATATCTTCAAGCAGACAGATGTCTAAGGGGGATAGTCATCCCTTCACAATCTCCTTTCTTTTATGTTTATCTCCAGCGAGATGCCTCCCCCTTTTATTAACTGTAAGAGGTCGAAGAAGTGGAGTATGATCTTCAGTAGAGACGGCTAAAGTTGCAACATTGACGGCTACTCAACAATTTTATCAATCGTGGTTTCTCGTTCACATTCAACAGGTGCATGATATTTCGATTCATCCTTATCAGCAACCTAGGTCAGTAAAATTAAACGAGAAATGTCCTAAAAACAAATAAATTAAGGACAGTTAGATTCATAAAAACTACAAAAGCATAATCTTGAATTAATAAAATAATCGTATTTATGATCTTACTAGGATTGATGATTTTTTTCTTCCTTCTTTTACATTTAGTTATTGTTGAGTTGGCCTTTAACATGAAAATCTACAATATTAATGGATAATGAAAATAAATTTAAATGACAAATCGTAATCTAAATAAAGTGTTCAAAATTACCTTCCTCTTTTGGTCGCTATCACTAACAATCTATTGCAATGCCGTCAAAATATGGCATGCAGCTTCAACATCAGTACATTTTTTCGTACTAGCAGATTCTTCTTTACTATCTTCTATTTTTTTACATCATCTTTCTACATGAAAAATGAAAATTTTAGTGAGCCAAATGAATGTATACAGTTGGTATAACATCAATATACACAAGCAAACAATAGATAATAGCAAGCATACAGTATATAATATATTATACTCATGGTATAATATAGGTACATAAATGGTATACTACTATCATATCATTACTATACTGCAATGAAAGTCTAAGAAAATGCATTGGTTTTGAAGCTTGGAATATTTACCTTCTGCAATAGGGATTTCAGATAATTAATTTCTTCAAAAATCTTATCCAAACCCTCTTTCAACATTATTTTGATCTCGTTACAACAATTGCACTGCCTTCCAGGTATACTCATGGTTGCGGCAGACTTATTTACAGGGATATTACCGCCA
This sequence comes from Tinospora cordifolia, assembly GCA_030144865.1. NCBI lineage: Eukaryota > Viridiplantae > Streptophyta > Magnoliopsida > Ranunculales > Menispermaceae > Tinospora > Tinospora cordifolia. Next base: position 28,784 of record JAJIYU010001259.1, on the reverse strand, counting down.
ATAAGTTTATTTACAGGAGACGACAAAAGAAATATTGAGAGATCAACAAAATCATCGTAATCTAAAAATCGATGTTGGCCCTCATCTTGTTCTGCAATCAAGCCATCCATATATGGCTGTAGTAGCTCATTGGGGCTTGCTACAAAATTTTTGAACTGAAAATAGACAAATATGAGATCATAAGAAATTTGACAACAAAGAATAGTTCAATTATATGTCGTGTATAATATATGATCAAATACATAAAAAATTACCTTATTATCAGATAAATTGTTCAGCACCTTCTCCATGCTCTTGAAATTGAGCGTGTCAATGCAAGTCCAGTTTAGTATACGAGGAAATCCATTGATTCGTCGATTGGCAAACAAACCATCGGTATCAACAAAACACTCATAAAACCAAACTTATAATATAATTGGAAACCCAAGAAGCCTGTACATAATCAGGTATTTGCCCCTCTCAGCTTCCAACTGGATTGCATCCACTACAAAATTACCCTTCATAGATTCTATTGTTGTGTCAAAAAGAGCCCTGCCCCAGGGATAATTCATGTATTTATTAGTTTGTACAAGTTTAAAATCAACTTCATTTATCAACTTTTCCATTTTATTAGGAAACAAAAAACAATTAATAAAGAACAAAACTGCAATCTTCACAATATCATCATCATTCTCCCATACCTTATTTGTAAATGTGTTAACTATACACTTCTTATTTATCTTCTCCACACCCTTAAAGTTTTTACCCTCAAAACCAATTTAATGTTTATGGTTTTTTCAGTTCATTTCAAACCCATTATCATTACAAATTCAACTATGGAGAATTTCACAATAATGTTAGTGAAATTGAAGACCAAAATAAACTCGTCTTCTTGAACAACCTCTCTCAACAATATGTTATGAACAATCTGAAGTTGTCAAAGCAACTGCTTCATATTAAGAAAGTGGCCAAAACAAGTCTCCGAGAACTTGAGCAGCTGGTAATCTATCACAGTGGAAATCAACATGTTCCTTGCATTCAAGTTAGTTAGGCACCCAACCTTGGCTGAGTGTCTATCTTCAGGTTTAACAATATATTGATGTATAATATCAGAATAACATGTTAAAAAGTGTATAATAACAAAATAAAAAGGTGTATAATATCAGAATAATCATTCCAATGAATATAGCATCATTATACATCTTTATATTAGAATAAACATTATAATAGTATAACATCTTTATACTCTATTATGTAATAAATAGTCAATAAATGCTATAGTATAATATCGTAGTTCAAAGAAAGTTGAACAGACCACACAACCATTCACTATCACTTTCAGACGAATATGAATACAAGATTCGGAAGAGTGTTATGTACCTGGTTTTCAGCATTTACGGTCGTCCTGTTGGTAAAGGATGAACACTTATTCTTCATTGTAACAGTGAAAATCGCAAGTAAATAAATAATTGAATTAAAGAAGACAGAGAGATTAGGGCACAAAAATAGAAATAACCTAAATCGAAAATTGAGTCACAAGGAAGTGATTTGCGTACATAGATACATACATACATACATATCTATATATCATACATACATATATATATATATATATATATGTACAGTATTTCTGAATGAATAATTCGGGTATAACATAAGAATAATACATGTATAATATTTGAGTAACAGAAAAATATGCGTGAATAGTGATATAATATGAAAATAATTCAAGTATAAAAATTGTTCGGTCATTTTGTAAAAAAATTAGGGATGAATAATGCGAGGATAAACGAATAATGCGTGCATATATATATATATATATATATATATATATATATATATATGTATATATATATATGTATGTATGTATGTATGTATGTATGTATGTATGTATGTATGTACTTTAATTTTGACTGAATAATGCGGGTATAACAAAAGAATAATTCATGTATAATGTGCGTGAATAAAGGTATAATGTGAGAATAATTTCATAATAATGAGAGGATAAACGAATAATGCGCGCATATATATATATATATATATATATATATATATATATATACATATATATATGTGTATATACACATATATATATGTATATGTATATGTATGTATACATATATATATATATGTGTGTGTGTGTGTTTGTGTGTGTGTGTGTGTACTTTATTTATGACTGAATAATGCAAGTATAACAAATGAATAATTCTTGTATAATGCAAGTGAATAGCTGTATAATGTAAGAATAATTTCATAGGTATGCGAGTATAAAGATTGTTCGGTTGCTTGGTGCTAAAGTTCTGGAATGACATGTGAATAATGCGCAAATATATATATATACACCACGTTATTTGTATATCATGTATAAACAATTATATAAATAATTATATGTCATATTATTTACATATATAAACAATTATTTAAGTAATTTTATGTATAATATATATATGTGTGTGTGTGTGTATTTGGATTAACTAATACCCAAATATACATACATATATTTGGTATAAAATAGCAAATATATGTATGTATTTGCTATATGAAGTAAAAATAACAAATTGAAGTAAAAAATGAAGTAATAGGTTAAAGATGCCCTTATCAAGAGTAGTCTGTAAACATAACCAATTCGTGTTGTATATATGGATAAAAAAATAAAAACCAAAAATAATTTTAAAATATAAAATATAAATTATGATTATTAAAATTAAAAATTAAACATATCGAAATTTATAAATATTAAAACTGTATAAGGAATTTTAGATTAAGTTAATACTAAATCGTTAAAAGTACTAAATTATTAATTTTTAATGATAAAGCTAAATTTTTAATAAATAAATGGACTAAAGTCAAAAAATCAAATTTAAGTCTAAATTCGCTTTAATATAAAAAGTTTCTATTATATATAACAAAGATAAATATATTAAATGTATAGAAAGAATGTTCTTATATTATTTTACTTATTTTGAATTGTTTACTTTATTGAAATAAAAATATTAATTGTGTGATAATGTCATTATTAACTGTAAAGTTACTGTTGTTAAAGGTTATTATTTTTGCAATTTATGAAATAACGGTGTTATTACATAAAAACATTAATTTAGATTCTCTTAAATTATATATTATTAAGTTATTTGAGAAAGTTTAATAAAACAAGATCATTTGGTATTATTACAAAAAAAAAATCTTTGCATTTATTTTAATACAATATGATAGAATACGTTTAAAATGTGAAATTTTTACATAATTTCATTAACTATGCATTATTATTATTATTATTATTATTATTATTATTATTATTATTATTATTATTATTATTATTATTATTATTATTATTATTATTAAACCATATATTATTATTATGGTTAATAATGAGTTGCATTATATTATTATTCATGCATTATCAATTGCTTGCTATTTTATTCCAACATTTTACCATTACTCGCATTATTCATTAATCATTCATATGTTATACATATGTTCGACCGAATTTTATTTGCATGTTATCCTTGTATTATTCACATGTTATCTCCACATTTTTTACTAACACCAACGAACATATTTTATACACGTATTATTCACTTATTATTCTTGTATTATACCATTATTAACGTATTATCCATCTGTTGATATGTTATACTTCTACTTACTGGCATTATTCTATAATTATTCACATGTTATTTATGCATACGTTATACTGCATTTTTATATCATCAATTGAACAATTTTTATATTCGCATTATTCAGATATTATTCTTGCATTATACCATTACTCGAATTATTTCATGATTATTCATATGTTATACATACTTTATACCAAATTTTATTCATATGTTATCCTTGCATTATTCACATGTTATCCCCGCATTTTTTACCCAAACAACCTAACAATTTTATACCCATATTATTCAGTTATTATTCTTATATTATACCATTATTGACGCATTATCCATTGGTTGGTATGTTATACCTCTACCATTACTTGCATTATTTCATAATTATTCATATGTTATCCATACGTTATATTGCATTTTATTCACATGTTATTCCTACATTATTCACATGTTAACCCCGCATTTTTGTATCAACAACCAAACAATTGTTTTACTCACATTATTCATATATTATTCTCACATTATACTACAAAAAAGTATAAAAAGAAAAAAACACCAATTCTCGCCCTAAAAAAATCATGCCGAAATACTCATCTTCTTTAGAGTCACTGTTGTTCGATTGTCTTCTTTATGCGTTTAAGTTCTTCGATTTTTACTGCTCATTGTTCTTCTGTTAATCTTCTTGTTGTTCTTTTTTGGGTATTTGGGAACGAAATATTTATTTCTGCATTTGGGAACGAAATCTCTACTTGTCATTGTTGATCTTCTTCTTTGTGCATTTCAGTTCATCGATCTTCTTTGTTTGTCTTTCTTTTGTTAATCTTCATATGTTGTTGTTCTTCTTTTTTGGGTATTTGAGAACGAAATATCTACTTCTGCATTTGGGAACGAAATCTCTGCTTATAACGGTTGGTCATCTTTGTGGATTTGGTAACTATTGTTGTTCTTCTATTATTATTATTATTGTTGTTGTTGTTATTGTTGTTGTCGTTGTTGCTGTTGTTGTTATTATTATTATTATTTAATTTTTTTTGTTGTTCTTGTTGTTGTTCTTGAATTTCTGTTTGAGTTTATATGCTTGGATTGTGTATTAAATCCTACTTTTTAATTATGTGATAGTTATTTATTACATTTAAAGTAATTAGTTAATTCCTTTTCATTTTGTATTAACAGACATATTATATCTTCTATAGCCACTATAACAAAAAAAATAAGACTTTAGAAGCTAGTAAAGTAGGTACTTTATTTTCAGCGATATTCATAATGATGCATTTTTTATCAAGTTTATGTGAATATTATAAGACAAATAATTCTATATATATGAATGCATTTTTTTCAAGTCCTCTAAATAAGCTGAAAAGAGAGCTAAGAAGCAATTGACAGGCATGTTAACTGCAATGAATCATTCTGAGAATGAAGGTGTGAGAGTGTCTAATAAGGACTCCAACTCACCAAGATCATCACCTAAAACAGAAAGTAGTACAAAATCAATAGAGAATGATAGCACAACAACAAAGAAGCGTGGACCCACTAGGATGGGTTTGGTTTTGGGACATGCTCCTAGAATGAAAGTTGAGTTCAATGAAAGAAGGCAGCCAGTGTCAACTAATTCTGAGAAGCTATCATCTTACATTGGTGTAATTGTGCGAGAGCACGTGCTTATAGTAATTAAAGATTGGCATCATGTGGCTCTAGAAATTAAAAAACAACTTTGGAGGTTAATTGAGGTATGTGTATAATTGAATTATTTATTCATAAGAAATTCTAATACTTTATTTGTAGAAATTCTTTAATTTATCCTTTTTTTCATGCATATCAGACAAGATTTGTAGTTGACAAGTCTAATAAAGCTATGATATTGCAAAAGATGGGACACAGCTAGAGGCAATACACCAAAGTTTCTCCAACAATTTGATAAGCAATGAAAAAAAAAGATAGAAACTTTGTAAACAAATATCTTAAGCCTAGCAATGTGATGTCTCCTATAGAGTAGAATATTTTTGTTGAAGAAAGATTATCCGAAGAATTTCAGGTTTGTTGTGTATTTCTTATCTCTATACTTTAAATTTGAATCATCACTTCTTTTTCATTATTATTAATATATTCATTTTATTAGGCAACAAGCAAAAAGTTTAGTGAAATGAGGACTAGTCAAAAGCTATTGCACACAATGAGTAGGAAGGGCTATGCTCGTTTGGAACATGAATTGGTAATGGTCTTGGCACGTACTTCATTTTATTTTTCCTCTTTGTATTTTTTACATAAGCATATATGTTGTAAATGTTACTATTTTCCATATTTTAGAAAGCGGCCAGTGAAAATTCAGATTCAGTTGCAATAGTAGATGTATGGACAAAGGGTCATTTGAGAAAGAATGGTGAGCCTTTAAATGAAGCAATTCAAGAAGTAATTATAAGTAAATCATTAAAGCAAATGATATATAGTCATATATATTGAAATTATATAACAATAGAAAGTTATCAAGTTAATTTTACTTGTTTTTATGTGAATGTAGGAAAAGATTAATGACATTAGTCAATCTACCACCAATTCAGTTGAAAGAGATAACTTAAAAGAGGATGTCATTGTTAAAGTATTGAGACCTGAGCATCGTGGGCGAGTTCTAGGACTTGGATTTGGGGCAACACCTTCAAAGGTTGATGCTCAAATTCAAAGTAATGGAAAAGTAAAGGTCTTAGAGAATATAATCGAAGATCAAGCAGAAAGGATAAATACTCTTGAAGAAAAATCAAAGAAAATGGATACACTCAAGGAAAGAACTGAAGCATTGACTACCATGCTCTTAATGCAATCTCAACAGATAACAACTAGGCTTAAAATTTCTTTGGTTTATTATTTTGCAATTTAATTATTACTTAAATTTATATAGTAAAATATATTTTATAATATGATTCAACAGCTTCAAAGCCCAAATAGAAGAGACATGAATATGATATATTCAAAAGTTCAAACACCACAAGTAAACTATATTTTGAACCCAACTTTGATTATAAAATTTTATTTTTATAATGTTTATATTATCTTTAATTTGTTTATATATTATGTAGTCACAACAAGGTAGCAAGCCTACCCAAGAAAAATTGCCTCCTGAGAATTCTAGATCTGAATTATTAAATTGGCATCCCAAAAATGAAAGAAACGAAGAAGTTGTAACAGTGGAAAAGATTTCTTCTACAGATCCTAAGGCTAAAGTTTATAGCCTCCCACTAGGCTTTGATTGTTGGAGAGTTTAGGTTGTAAAGGTAGTGAATAAAGATCTTGATTTATATAGACCAATATCAGAAATTTATTACTTGAGTGATATTGTTGGAAGTACAATTGCTTGGCCAAAGAAGTACATAAGACTATTTTAAATAATAATTACACTTTTTGATGGATTGTATATATGTTTGGCACTATGAAATTTATTATTCTTAAGTGATACTAAATGAGACATTTGAAATGATAGGACAAATGTTTAATAATGTTTATTTTGTATTATGAATTTACAGATACAGATAAATATATGCAATATATATTGTAGTAAAATATTTTTACGATTAAAAAAATTGACACATATGACAGCATTCAATTTTTGTTGTAAGATACATGACATGACAACGTACAGACGATTGTTGTTGAAATACTAGAGCTTTCATAATGGGCACTTGCATGTTGTTAAGAAATGGACATACAACAACAACCATTGACCATTGTTGAAAGGTTAAGAGGTTAGGGTTTCTACAACGTTCGCTCATTGTTATAACACTATACAACAAGAGGTAAAATGATCGTTATCGAATATGTGTTAAAAGATTAAAGCATTTAACAATGTGCGAACATTGTTGTAACCTCAATTTTTAGACTGATACACAACGCATTATAACAACAAGCTCGTTAGAGTTGTTAAAGGTTTGGGTTTCCACAACGTGCGCCTGTTGTTATAACATTTCTACAACAACAGGCATAGTGACCATTGTCAAATATGTGTTAAAAGATTGAATCATTTAACAGCAAGCAAACGTTGTTGTAACCTCACTCTTAAACCGATACACAACAGTTTACAACAACAAGCTCGTGACGGTTGTTAAAAATAGTCGGTCGTTTAACAACATCCTGATCGACAACATCACCATGAATGTTGTCGTATGGGTATAATAACGAGCATTGCACGTTGTTGTAGGTGTCATTTCTTGTAGTGCAAGTTGATTATACTCAACAAAGAGCATCATTTGAGATATGTCTCACACTCAGGTGGAAAAAAATGTATTAGAACCTCAAGAAGTCCTGTTGGAAAATATGAAGAAAGATGTCATAAAGTGTGTGTCTAGATGTTTCATCTTTCAACAGTTCAAGATTGAGTACTACCAACCTTTAGGATTGACAATCCTATTTTGATTCCCTAGTGAAAATGAGACAACAATGCCATGGATTACGTGATTGATTTATCATAGAATAAAAAAGAAGAAAACACCATTTAGTGATAGTGTATTGAATGACCAAGATAGCCTATTTCTTTCCCATTAGATCCACAACTCCAATTAGTCTGATAAGAGAGTTGTATGTTAAAGAGATAGCGAGGTTGCATGATGTACCAAGGACTATGGTGTCAAATCGTGACACTCGCTTCACATCATAGTTCTGACAAAGTTTATAGAGGGAGTTCAGCACAAGACTCATTATGAGTATAACATTCCATTTACAGACAAATGGATAGGAAAAAGTCATTCATATACTGGAGGATATGCTCAGGGCATGTGTCTTAGGCTTTAAGGGCAACTGGAGCAAACACTTGCATTTGGTTGAGTTAGCATACAACAATAATTATTAGGCCAGTACACAGATGGCCCCATATGAGGCATTGTATTGACAAAGATGGAGATTGCCAATGTGTTATGCTAATCTTGAGGAACGAGTTTTGGTAGGACCTAACATGATACATGAAACTAATGACAAGATCTGACTCATTTAACAGCTCTCAAAGACAACCCAAGATAGAAAAAAGAGTTATGCTAATCATAGACATTGGCCCCTAGAGTTTTGGGTAGGCGACAAGGTATTTCTCAAAGTCAGTACCAATAAAGATATCAAGAGATTTGGTTTGAAAAGCATGCTAACTTCATAATTTATAAGACTATTTAAGATCATTCAAAGGGTCGAGGAGAATAAATACAAGCTAGAACTCACACTTAACCTATCTGACATCCACCATGTGTTCCATGTCTTAATGTTGTAAAGTATCATCTAGATTCATCGCACATCATTCACAGCGAGGTTATTCAATTGCAAAATAATGCCACCAATGAGGAGGTGAAAGTGAGGATTTTAGACAAGAAGACTCATAGTTTGTAGAAGAAGGACATACCACTAGTAGAAGTTCTGTGAAGGCATCACTAAGTGGATGAGGCTATCTAGGCACCTAAGAGCGAGATGCGTACTACATACTTAGTTTTACTCTAAAGATATAGCTCATTAGGATGAATTCCAAAGACATAGCTCATCAGAATGTGACATAGGACCCAAGTAATTTTTATTCATGAATCTTGAGGACAAAATTCTTTTTTAAGGGGATAGCATTGTAATATTATGAGATTCTATCCCTAATTAACCACAATCAATGACAATTAATCACAATAAAGAACTGGTCAATTTTATCACTATGACATGGATACTCAAGATAATAAAAAAGATTAATTCAAGCACAAAAAGATCGAATTAAACAAAGAAATTCATGTCAAAATGCTCAGGGCATAAAGGGGAGTCGAAAAAAAAATGTGTTTCACACTGCAACATACAATTCAATGTGTCGCACTGAGAATAAGGTGACTAGCAGTGCGATGCAACACATTACACCAAAGATGCAACACATTGCTTTACTTTGTAGTTGCCTATAAATATACACATTTAAGATGCTTACTTTGCTTCGAGATTCCTAGTAATCCAAGGATTCATTGGGTTCCACATAGCATACTCGTAAAAAAAAGCACACTTGATACGCATTGGCCATGGAGAGTTTGCTTAAATTATGCTTTCTTTGAAAAGGTAAACAAATGGAAACATAGGCCATCAAACACTTTTCGAATTAGTAAAAGTGCTAGTTGCAATAGCGTGGTCAATTAATTCTATTCCCAATGGGTATGCATAACTCAATCATGGAGAAGAGGCTCTTCTCTTGATTAAAGCACTTATCCTAGGCATTGTCTTAGCCTGGAAAACCTACCACTTGATCTACCACCCTTGTGCTTGGAAAAGGAGAACAAGAGTATAATTTTTCATTCCCTAGGTATGTAAACTTGGGATTAAACTTGAGGGATGTGGGGAGACTTTGGTGTGCTTGGAAAGCTTGAGAAACTAGCAAGCAAACCCCATTGTAAGTATTTTCCAACAATATCGCATTCCTATTTGCATATATGATGAGTCATATCAAGTACATGATGTTCATGATAACAACACAGTTGTCCACCTATTTTGGAGGACATTTTGTGTAAAACATGGACCATAACATGCTTAGATCTATACACCAATGGATTGTGGTCTCTTCGATGATTACAACATCACAAGAATAGTGTAAATTTGTGACCAATAAACCATGAATCAAGCTCTCAAAGTTGGATGGTTACACCTAAATCTAAGTCTTTGAGACATTGTGACCAACCCACTTTAGGCTTGTTTTTGAAACTGATAATAGACATTTAAACCACAACCTTCTACTATTAGAAAGTACCTAGTGCCAGCTTCAAAATGTTCTAAGCATGGCACAAATGAAGACCCGAGGTGCTTGAACCGAGTGACTAAAAATAGGTGGTTACAACACAAATGTTGTTGTTGTTGTCAAACTCTTGACCAATAGAGGAAAATACATCATTTGAACTCGAACCCTAGCAATCAAGTAACCAAACTACCATCATCTCATAATGCAGAGAGATGAACAAAATAAGTTGCAAAACTCATGAAACCGGCAAAATTTTTGCTAGAAAACTCAACCAAAAGTGTGTACTGTTTTATGCATAGAGGCACATTGCACCTTCTGATGTAGCACGCTACATTTCCTAGAATTGGCCTATTTGCTGTGCACATGGTACTAACGCTTTCTAGAGAGTACTTTTTTGAACAATTATGGTTTCACGTCCACATGTTTGCCAAACTTTAGGAGGTCCATTAGGGAATCCAAAGGGCTAAAATGGTTGCATTACATGCACAAACATGCTAATTTAGGACAATGACTTAGTACAAAGTTCACATACTAAAAATTTGTGTTTGCACATAGGTGTGGTCGAAGTTGTGCTAGTTGAGGAGTAATGTTAAAATACACTCTTCATGTACACCATCTTAATGCTACTTTTGCCCAATAGTGACCTAAAATAAGGCTCCAAATGTTGGGTACATCCACCATGTCCATCAAAGTGAGCTCTTTTCCTTAGGTCAACTTGAGAACTACTTTTTCAACACTAATAATAACAAAGTAGTTAAATTCCCCATGATTAGATTATGTCCCTTATAAGTGATAAGGAGAGAATATGGTCTCGTCAACAAACATGTGTAGTAGCATCAATCCATCATTTTTTGGGCTCGTCCACCATAATAGCTTCAAAACCCATACCAGAGACCATCATGTTAGATGCATGTATAGTCAATTTTGCTTCAATCAAGTTGAGTAGACCATTCTAGAACTTTTCCTAAGATTGACATTCTTTGGCTTTGTGCTCTAGTTTTTACAAACATAACACTTCATATTGAACTTCTATTTTTGCATTTGTTCTGCATCTATTTCTTACGATTGTTCTTGTGCCTTTTGCTTTTGTTGGACTTTTCCTTCACTATGTTGATTTTAAGCTCAGAGTGTTCGTTAGTTTTGTTATCAATACTTCTACTATCTTGTTCAATCCACAATCTAACAATAAAATTCTCAAGTGCCACCTCTTTCTATTTTTGCTTATGATAGTTCTTAAAATATTTCTTAGAATTTGACAGCTTCTCAATGATTGTAGATACTTAAAAAGACTTTTTCAAAGACTTTTCTCTACATAGATCTTATGGAGAATGATCTATAACTCCATGGATTATTTTATGATAGTTTTTGAGTACACAGTTTTATATTCCAAAAACTTGTTAACTACAAATTTCTTATGGTCAACATATTATGTCTTCTACTTCTTATCCCAGAAGATCTAGGTTCCTTGGCAATATAGATTATACTGTATACGATGTATAATGTGCTATTTAACTAGTTTCATATATAGTTCTTGCATAGAAAATTAGTTTCTCTATGCCTAAATTACAACAATTACATGTTTGTCATGTCCATGCTTTAACAAAATTGAGGGTGGTCATGTGAATTAATATCTTTCATTGCCAACTTTTGAAATTAATGCAGTGAAGTTCTCAAACTTCTAAGGTTTCACATAGGCAACAATAGGTCTAGGAGAAGAGTTTATTTCTATCCATGTTTGTATCATTATCTTAATTTTTTTTTGGTCAATCCAGTAGGACTAATAGCAAATGGCGGAGAACTTTAGCAAAACAATACCTAAAGATTTAGATAGAGTGTGACTCTATGTACTTAAGACAATGATGTGCTACTTGGGTGTTGATGGTTTATGATGCTTATCTCCTAGGATGCAACAATCTACTTCTTGCCACATCAACAACTTAGATCACAAGAAGAATAAGATCATGATTGCTCATATTCTCTCACAAGGTTCTCTACTTATAAGCAAATGGTGATGTAAAAGCAAATTTTTGCTAAAGTATTGAATGGACTTGGATGGCTTCTTGATGCAATTTGGTTGCCATCTAACATGCCAATTACTGGAATTTGATTTTATTTTATTGGATCTTGGTCAATCCAATCAGGTGAAATTTGATAGTAGATGATGTGAATACACCAATTGGGACCATCTAATTGACCCAACAATATAGGATCTAATTACAATGATCAAGCTATTGGATTGCAATTGAAATTGATCAAGTGTCTAACAAAGTTTAATAAGGTCCATCGATCAATATGGTTAGACTGCATCAAAAGCCATCAAATTTGACCACTATTTTAGTAAAAGTGTGCCTTGTATAGACACCATTTGCCTAAAAATAGAGAGCCCTCAAATCTCCTTATTCATCATCAAAAATTCAAAGATTTTGGATGTCCATGTCTTGTTCTTCCATTTTCTCTTATCTTATTTTTTTTTTTAAGAATTTTTATGTATGATCAGTTCAAATCCAATTATTCTTGTGACTTGAAGTATTGCTATCATAAGAAAGATATTATTTTATCTTGAAAGACAAATGTTATATATTGTAAATATTTAAGTAAGACACTATTATCTTAAGAAGATAAAGTATTATAATAAAGGGGGTCATTATCGACAGAATATTTCATCAATAAATATCTTAAATTCATTGCTAAAAAAGATTTCAGCAACATATAAGTGGATCAACATCTTTGTTGCTTGGAAGACATGGCCAGAGGTAAAATATTTTATTTTGATGTTAGATTATAAACTAATAATCTAAATTGTTAACAAGAAGGTCATCTTTTCAATGCTCACTTCTTGTTATACACTCAATTACTTTTAATTTTTTAGTTCATAACTAGTTTCTATTCTATCATACTTTAATCTATAATCTATCCATCCAACATTTATAATAAACATTATACAAACTTCTAATGCAACTCAACAATAGAATTAACATTTAGTGCAATTGAAGCATCAAAATTAGAGACCTACTCAAACTAACACACGTCATATTTTACTTATAATACCCAAGTTAGAGTTTGAATCAAATCGTTACACATATGCCTAAAATTGCTAACCGGCTATACCTTTGGTCATCTTAAATTAAAAGGGAAAAGCCTTTTCTAATAAACAAAACTCATCCATTGGACTATTAGGACAAGGCAAAAATCGAAATAATTTCTTGCTGTAACATCTCATCAAGCTGATGACCTACCTTAGCTCATTATGAAATTTAAGACTACTTCACTTTCAAGGAGATGTTGAGACATTTTTTGTTTAGTTAAAAAAAAATAGAGTAGATGAGTGAGTGAAACAAAATATATTCCAAAACAGCTTTTTAGACTCTCAAAAATTAACCTACTTTCTAGGCTTCATTTACCACATCAAATTCATTTAGTTCCAACTTTGAATTATGATAAAAACAAAAAAACAAAAACAAATGGATCTGCGCCATTTGATTTAACAATTATTAGACTAGGTCAAAAGTCCCTTTGTTAAGAGACTTTTACCACTTAGGGCATGTTTGGTAGCTAAAAAAAATTACTTGAGAAAATGTTCTTTTCTTAAGCTTTTCTTTTGAGAAAATGTTCTTAAGATAATTTTCTCATGATTGTTTGATTAGACATAAAAAAATCTGACCAAAGTTAGATACAGCTAGTTATTATTTAAATTAATATACAAAAAATTGTCTCATAACAAAATTTTCTTAGCCTAAATTTTTTTCTCATCCCTTAGGCTGAGAAAATTTTGATAAAAAGGTGCAGAACCAAGAAAATTTTTCAAAATTTTTTTCTCACCATTTGACTAATCAAACATAAGGAAATTAAATTTTTCTCAAGAAAAATATGATTTTCGTATCAACCAAACATGCCTTTAATGCACCAATAGGAGTCAAATTAGATCAATCTGGTGGGATTGATACTATAAATATTAGTTGAACAACCAAAAAATTAAGATAAGACACTTCCTAGAGACTGAAAAACCAGTAAACAAAAAATAAAAGTAGAAAACAGAAAAAAAAAACAAAAAAAAAAACAAAACAAAACAAAACAAAATGAATGCTATTATTGACATTTTACAAAAGCTACCTTCAAGGGTGCAACCTATTGCATTAAATAATGATTCTTTTACTGTGATGACCCATAGTTTTAACATTTGATTTAATGGGTTCGATACATGTATTTTTTTGAAATTCTTAACGAAAATACAAGAATTTTCTCAATTTTTTTAATTTTTAATCATTTATTGAAAGAAAATTCAAATAATTGAGGAACACAATTTTGAGAAGAGATTACGTTGATTATAGTAGAAATATAATTTTTGGGGGGAAAATGTGATTTTTTCTGAAAAATTATTGAATTTTTGGTGTAATTAATAGAATTTTTGAGAGAAAAATACAAATTTTGGATAGAATATTCAATTTTTAGAAAATAAATATATAAATGATGGAAATTGAGAAATAGTAAATATTTTGATGAAAATTTGGTGAAGAACTAAGTTGATGAATCATATGATTATGATAAAAATAAAGGAAAAAAATGATGAATTAGATGTATATATACATGTATATGTATATACCAAGAGAGGGAATAACACACACAAAAAAAATGGATTTTAGCTGCACGGGCTCAACCCTTGCAGTTCGGACCCCTGGCGCAAGCCCAGGCCGGGCCCGGGTGTTGGGCGCACGGACCATCGGCCCGTGCGGGTTTTTGGGCCTACCCACGCACCCATCTTCTTTCCTTCCTCATTTTTAACGGGATTTTCAGTGAATTTCTGGGTTTTTTCAGCAGGAAAATTAGCAAAATCTATGGTTTTGCCAATCCAATCACTCCCCTGACTCAGCCAATACATAGTAACAACAAGGCACATTGCATGGAAGCGCATGGGCCACGTGACACTCCCATTTGCCATGCAAGGCCACTTCAACATGCAACAAAATCTCCACTTTTGAGCAGAATTTTCACTTTTCAGCTTCTACAATCCATCTTCCATAGTCCATTTCTTCCTCATTTGGAGTTCATTTTCAATGATCTAGGGCTCTTTTGAAAGCTCTTACTACATCTACAACTTTGCATAGGCCATTGGTCAAATCCCACATTTGTTTGAAACTGAAACGACCACGAACAGGATTGTTCGACACTGTTGCAATTGGAAACCTACAAAAAATTGTGTTGGAGCAAACTTCAAAGGGGTGATTCCTAACCAATTCAAAGTTCATTCCTAAAGTAAAACCCTTTTTTTATTCCTTATCTTGTATATTTTCATATCCAAGCGGTGAAAATCGAAAACTAAAGTCTTAAACCTATTCTACAAGACACTAAAGTTGACTGTTGATCAACTGTTACAATAGGTCCAGCAAAAGACAGTTCTTGAAACCAATTTTGAGGCATCATTTGAAGTGGCTAAGGATAACCGTTGAGACTGAGATTTGAGGCGTTTTAAACCTTACACCAGAGGCTACAAGGGGGTATAAACCCCAACCCATAAGTCTCTATATGCATAGTTTTATATCCATGCCAAGATGCCTAGTTACATACAGGTTTTTGGTACTTGAAAATATTTTTAACTGTTGATATATGTGCTAAGTTGTAGGATGAATTTAGAAATAATTATAGTCATGGTTGCTTGTTGTTTTGATATGAGACTTGAACTATCAATATTTTAAAATCTAAACTATACAAAATATATAAGATAGGGCCTCAAATCAGTGGAGTAATAGAGATGTTAGGCACTTGAAAAAAACCATAGGAAATTTGAACATTTGAGCAATTTGTTACATGACAGAGAAGTAGGAGACCAGCTGACTAACCAAACGTAGGTATTTTGAGCTAAAATTTGGTGGAGAGGTCACTGGACATGTCAAGATTATGTGTACCAAATTTCGCTCCAATCTAAATTGGGTAAAGGGGACAATTGATGCACTATTTAACTGTCTATCACATGAGAGACGGGATTTCATAGTCCCTGTTAAGACACTTAGAAACCATAGCAAATGGTGTTAAAAAATCAGAATCTAAACTTTTGGTGAATGTTTAGGTAGTGTTGACGAGATCTAGAAATTTTTGCATAAATCTGATATACGGATTGCTCACAGCAAAATCAACAAATTCACTGCGCAAGGAGAGCAAAGAGTTTGAATTTGGACTAAGTATTGAAATTTGGGGATTTAGGCCTAAATTGCCCAATTTTGACCTAATTTGACCTAAGTTGACCAAAGATGACCAAAATTGATCATGTTAACCAATTTTGACCAAGTTTGACCAATTGACCAAATTTGACTGAATCGAATTTGGGTCGATCGAGACCGATTAGGGACAGTAGAACAAGTGATTAAGCCATATCCTAAAGAGAATTGAAATTGAGTTTAAATAATGTAAATTCAAGTGAGCACTACGAGACTGGGCCGGTGGTCGACGGGACATTGGACCCGAATTGAGTAATTTGATTCAAGTGTTTTCTGTGACTTGTGTTCCTTGCATACAACTTGTGTGAAATGACATGGTTTAAATAGTTTCATGAGATTGAGATACATTTGATTGATTTTGAAATGTATAGATGTATACGGGTAATGAGACCATAGGCTTGAGGGCTAAACATTGGGGTCAAGGTACATGATGAGATTGGAATTAGACTCGAGGGCCAAGCGTCAGGGTTAGGGCATATAATCAATGCACCTAGCCTTAGAACCCGCTCGAGTTATGGCACTTTAGGGCCAAGTGTCGGGGTTAGGGTATTCGATGAGTACGCCTAGTTCACGACCCACTTGTGTGGCCAGTTCGCCTGACTCAGGACTACTCAAGCAATGACCATAGGTTGGGTTTACTAATTTAACCCTAGGCTGGATAAAATTTTTAACTAGCATGTATTTGAAATGTTATCTATAACTGTTGCCCTGTTTATAATTGCTTTTGTACTATGCCATGCATTCAAGTTTTACATCATTTCTACTACCCATGCATACGTGCACTATTTTGAAATGTTGGTTAAAGGTGACATACTGGCCTTACTACTCACTGAGCCATGTTGATTTTTAGGCTCACTACTCTACTAATATTTCAAGTTTTTTGGTGGTTGATAGAAGGATGGGCATGGTGATTGCCTAGTTCTCCTGACGACTCCTTGTCTATTTTTTGGTCTTTTGTTTAATTTTGGTCATGTTTCTGTATGTGTATATGGTCAAATATATATTTTGGACAAGACAAATATGTAATACAATAATTGCTCTTCGAATGTTTGTTTACTTTCACTTTTGAGTCTTTCAATTATTCTGATATCGTTTGTTGTTGGAATTGGAGAGGCTTAACAACAGTTAGGCAAACTTGACATGGTGATTGAGTTCGTTGAGCCACTGTGTCAATCGGGCCACCCTTTTGCTTAGGGAAGGGGTTCCGACATTTACTTATCATCTTAACTAATACTAGCCCCACTTAACCTAGAGGCCTACTTGAAATCCTATATTAAGTTCTCTTAATTCATTAGGGCACATTTGATAAAAGTACCTAAGCATATAACCAGTTTATGTTTAATAAATTTGTTGCTTATAAAAAAAATATATGTCATTTCATACCCAAGTCAACTTCTATGTTCCTTCAATCACAATTGCATAGACAAGTTAATTGTCCTAAAATAATAAGAACAAGTGCTATCAAGCTCTAGAACAAATCTATTTGGAAATAGTTCTAAAGAACTAAGGATTTAAGCTCCAAGCTGTAATTCAAAGTTCTCAGAAAAAAAAAAAGTGTTTGGTTAGCCAAAATTCAAAATTAGTTTTAAAATTTTTTCAGCCAAAAAACTAAATTTTTGAAGATGATAAGAAGACCTTTTTCTTTTAGAATTTTAGAAAAAAAGGATTTTTCACTGGTTTATCGAACAACTTGTTTCCATAACAAAAAAGGAAAAAAAAAAATCATCTTTCAGATTTTTGGAACCAAACATCTTTTTCGATGTGTTTAATTTTGAATTCAAAAACCTCTTGTTTTTTCAAAAATTTACCAAGATTTTTCACCTTGCAAATGAAAAAGCTGCATCAGAGAGGAAATTAATATGAAGCAACACGTATAAAGCTAATACAATTAAAATGACGTGAGAAATATTTATCACAGCGAGGTTATATAATTTACAATGAATGTACAAGAGATTTACATATGTGGGTATTGTCATCACATACAAAAGCTTGTACTCTCAAAACAGTGTAGTATACATCTATTCACCTCCTAAACACTTACACTCATGGATATAGATATATGTGCTTCAGCAACTAAATAACTGACGAACAGAAAGTAACTATGTGATGCATATAGACATAAGAAACCTGCACCCAAAAACAACCATGTCCTCAGTTTGTAATTGAATAGCCACCTTAACCAACAGTTCTAAGAATTCAAAGAAAGGGAAAGACTCGGTGTTTTTGTAAAAGCACATTTGATTGGCAAACTAATTTTAGAGTAGAATTTGGGTGAGAGATGAGCAAGACTACCTTTCCACTTAGGATGTATGTTGCTTCTTTGATGAAGATTCCTCATTGAAGGAGTCTGATCCATGATAATTCTCGGTTACTACAGATGGAGACCTTGGTTCATTCGATCCCTTCCTGGTAAAAGTGTGTTGTAATCCATTCATAATGCCTTTTTTAGGACCGTCACTTGGGCTCATTGCAGGGCTTAAAGTCTCCTTTTCTGGAACCACCATGTTACTATTGACTTGTTTACCAGAAGACATTGGAGACTCTTCTCCTGGTACTGAGGAACTCTTACGACTAAATATGGAACCAATCTTCTTTAAGCTCCTACGAAATGCTCCATGCGTTCTTGACTTGTTCTTCTCAGAATTTTCATCACTACCACTACCACTGCTATCATCACCATTCAGGTTAGATCCATATGCTGCTGAGTTCAGACCATTATTGTCTTCTCGAAGAATTTCGTTATCAGCACGTCGACTCTTCCCTTTTCTAGGCTCCCAAGTTTCGGAAATGGCACTGCCTGGTCGATGCACCCATAAACCAATTTTGGGTTTCCCTTCAATGCTGATCGGTTCAAAATCATCAACTAGTTTTGGAACAGTTTTTGGTTCTGCAGCATCAGAAGTAGTTTGGTTTGAATTGGTTTTCATGGTTTCTTCTTCTTCTTCTTTTGGTTTTTCTGGGTCATGGGCATGTTGTTCCACATCCTGTCAAAACTTTAACAAATCACGAGTTTGAATTCTTAATCAAAATTTCAAGTATATTGCAAATTTTAGGTACCTTTATGTTATCAATAACAGTCACAGCTAAATGCAACCTTCCTGTTTTAACATTTTGAAGAGGCAACCACATGTCATGCCTTTGCCCACCCCTCAAATCACTGATGATTATGGAACAATTCCTGTTAATAATGCAAACTTTTAGCAAATTAAATGATTTTAAGGTGTGTGGATGTGAATAATGATACAAGTTAATGCAGTCTCCATCAATTATGGAAACGAAAGTATTAATGACCAAAAATATTGATTAGTCAAAATAAATTTTCAATTATTATCTTTTTTATTTTTCGGTTTCCCATGAGGTATCCCCACACCTTCAAGTATGGGACTATTGCCCGTTTGAGGGGAGAGCAGAATGGTAAACTTCTCCCAACAAGGACGCCTCCAAGATTAGTCAAGGTCCTAAATTTTCTATACAGGGACAACCTTGAGACTGGGGCTACTTCTACTAAGGCAACCACTTTTGAGTTCATTGTTATCTTTTTCAAAACATGTCTATCTAGATTTAAACAAGAGAAAACTGACAAGAAAAACTTCAATCCTACTATGTATATTATCAAATTCATGAGGATAAGAAACAAACCCAAGAGTATCATTGAAAAAGTGATCTTTGTCAAAAACTTCAAAAGCAAGCACATTAGAAGACTCCCATGTGTGGATTGAGATCTTGAACTCCTCCAGCCATTTTGGAGTCAATGTCTTCTTCTGAACCTTTGTTTTGTAAACGTTTGCACCAATTTGTGCTTTCACAAAGGGATCAGACAATCCTGCAAGACTAATTTGTTCATAATTTGATATATTTGAATTATAGTATATATTCTCATTGAAAATAAGGTGGAAACATAATTAGTTTTAAGCAAAACCAACCATTTAAATCCGCTGCTTTCAAGTCAGATGCTTCAATGATTTCAACTTTGGCATAGGCAATTGGATCTTTCTCACTCACAGAGAACCAGTTTTCTGATAAAAGTTTTACACATTAATCTTCTTAAACTTGCTTTGAGATAAAATTGAAAAGAATTAAAGAATGATCATATGTTCTGCCTCTTCTTCAAGAAATTTCAAATTATCAATTGTTTTTAAACAAAATATGTGCACAGTATGAGATAAATACCTTTAAAAAGACAGATTTTGAGAAATTATTACCTATCAGTTAAACTAATTAAAAATTATTAAAAGCATCATAGATTACCTGTTGGTGCCTCCACAAATTTTTCCACATCAACCACGAGCATATTAGGCTGCAACATAGAAAAAAATGGGGAAAAAAATAGAATACTAGAAATATGTGCAAATTTTTTTTAGCTTGAACTTATTATTAAAATATTTGTTCCAACTAACCTCCACCAGAGTTTGCTCAAAAGCAACAGCGAGAAGATTATCCTGACAAAATGTCATATGAGAAAAAATAAAATATACATACATACATATATACATTCATATATATATGAATGTATTTATGTATGTTTGTATATATGTATGTATAAGAACACTAAGAAAAGATGGTGATGGAATGAAAAACATAAACAAGCAAGATTCAACTCTAGGCCAAGACACAAATTTGATTAAAAGAATACCAGCCACCCTGCAATTCCAGGAACTTCTGTAACATTAAGCCCGTGGTTGAAGAGAGGTTTTATAGACATTTGAAAGTAGGGTGGATCAGTGAAGCATATTCGTAAACGCCCAAGGAAAGGCCAGTTCTCAAGAAACTTCACCCCAACCAAGACCTAAAGAAAGAGAATTTTTTATGGCACTATTTGGAAGTTGCTTATTTCAATAACGAATCAAAAAAGAGGAAAAAAAAAATTGTTGGCATTGAAATGTAACCAAGAGAACTTTAAACAGCAAATGATCTCTAACAGTTCACAGTTCGACCATTTCTTGGAACAAATTGTTCTTCATAAACTTACAAATGCACTATGAAGGGGCTCTTTTTTTTATTATTAAGAAAGCTTCATTTCAGATCATATTGTTTGCTTTTGCATGTTTGTCACTTGCAAAACTGGTTTTTGTCTCTTCTTCTCTCCCTTTTGTCTATTGTTGGGTGTCTACCTATAAGCCATGGCTTTTGGGTTCAGTAGTTCGAAGAAAAATAATTAATTATAATAAGTCACTGATAAGTTACTATTGGCTTGTAGAAAGTTACAATTGGTTGAACTATCTATAACTACTTCATTTAGTACTAGTATGAACCATGTCTTAAGAGGTAAAATAAGTAACAATAACAAGTCATTGACACTAACGGTTCCCTCTCCAAATGTTTCTCCTCCATCTTCGATCTTTCCAAACTTGAAGTATTTATCAGTGAAGTTTAAATAAAGAATTTGATGAAACGCCAAAAGCAGCCTTCGCACTGTTTGAAGTTCACTTTCATGATCAAGAGGTCACATGCTTGTATCAATAAATAGTCTCCGCAATGTGGAGATTAGGTTGCATAATCTTCTCTTCCCTAGACCTCACAGTGGGAGCCTTCTGCAGTCGGTGCGTGCTTAGCGTTTCGTACATACAAACAAGCATGATGGAGACAAAATACTCCAAAGGCCTCTAGTTTATTATTTTAAATTAATTCATTCCCTCTCAAATCATTAAAGAAGTAAACAAAATGCAAAGGTTTCAACTTCAGATCAGTGTCATAGATTGTCATATAATGAAATAAGCATCCCATAATGCACCTGAATTTTTTGTTGTTATGCCATTATTTCATTAAACTGCATTCTTTCCTTCTCACACAAATCCACAAATTTTAACTTCTACATCTGTTCCCATTCTGTTTCTTCATCCAATTGCTTAAACTTCTGCAAGGCCACTAAGTTATAAATGAAATTGCACCTTATAAAGTGATTGTTGAAGAAGAAAATAAAGTGTTAGGCTTGACCTTTAGATATAACTGGTCTAAATTCACAAGTATCAAACTAGCATTCTCAATGTCTATTGCCGTGCAATTAACTTGAATTGTTCTTAACACAAAAAAGATAGTTGTAGATAGAAACATTGCATGTTCTCTCACAAACTTTGGTAATTTTCCCCTTCTCAAGCACTTAAAAACCTTTTTAATTTACCTCCTAATACCATCAGGTCATGCATGTGCCACAAGTCAGTATCATCATTACCTGAATCAGCTAGCACGGCAAACCTATTCCAAACTATAATCTCAATCTTCTCATCAAAGTTAACATCAATTCAGGGCAGGTGCACAATACGTAATGAAATCTTGATTCATTTGAGAACCTTTACTCACATTCTTATTTAAATTTATTTTTTCCTTTGGTTTACATCCTGCACCATTTCTCATTAGAACAGTTCAACAATCTTACTATAGATACATTTTAAAATCAATATCCATGAAGCACAAACACAAACATCAACAATCAAATTCTTGACTACATGTCTAACCAAGATAACTATATATGCCCAAAATCTCTAACTCCTATATCTTCGGTCTGGATCTCAAACATAAAGGAAAAAAGAAAACACTCTTCAAAAAAATAAAACAACATCCATCAGACTATAAGAAGTAAGGAGCATCAGAGAGTTGTATATTAAGACAAAATTGGAAAGACTTCCCCACTAGGAATGTAAAGCTAATGGTCTAGCTTAGTTCATTATGAAATGTTACAAATGCTTTTCTCATTAGTAAGCATATAAGCATAATATTACCAAAGAGACATTAAAACATTTTTGTTTAGTATAAAACAGAGTGAGTGAGTGAAAATATGAAACATGAATCGTAGAAAATATTGGCTCCTATGCCCTTACTTGCCCAATAATGATGACACAAGCTTGTAGATTCAAGGCCATACCATGAATTTAAAAGCTACAAATGAGTTGTCATAAATTTGCTAAGTATTCATCATAAGTCAACTAAATAAGGATAGTATATTTCTTCATATAATATGAAGCATTATAGCAATTCAAGTTTACAACAAATGACAGTAAAATGTCATTACTGTACCTTTCCTTCGACGTGCATGCCCGTCATATGCAAATTTGCCCACATGCCAAAAGGTTTTCTCAACTGCACGCCAATTATGGCACTCATGTCATTGGCAGCAAGAAAATCCATCCCCAGCTCCATAACCTGCATTTATCTAACCTTGAATCGCCAACACTGGCAAGAAAATAGAATGAATAGCAAAAACTGTTTTAAATATCAAAGTAAAGTTTCACCTAAATGACTAGATTAATGATATGCATACCAAGTGATCATCATCAGCAGATTGATGAAGAACCCTAATTTCTGTAAACATTGGTGGTCTCCTTCCCAAATAAAGATGTTGAATAACTGCTTTCTCCTGCATTTCCCAAATAAATCTACTTAAACATAGACCATAAATTTCATGATGAAACATAAATAGAATTACGCATGAAGAACAAGGAAATAAACACAGTTCATGATCCCAAATGGCAAAAGTGAATAATCTATTTTAAAAGAGTGAATTCATACAGCGGTCCATGGTTTATACTTCTCCAAGAACCATGGCACAACTGGGAGGAGCAAGGTTTGTGACGCAATATTTTCCATGCATATAGGCCAGATCTTCTCGATCGCATAGTTCAACCATCTCACAGTTTCCGAATCACTAAGAATCTACAACAACGGCACCAAATTAAACATCAAACAAAATTCACCTCTCACCATTACTAACATGCCACACTATAGAACACAAAATAAGTAAACAATCAAGCATTACCCTTTTCTGATTCACTTGTTTTTTCTCTTCAAACCGTATTTTCCTCCGCAATCTCAATGTGTAACTTTCATTAACCTACAAAAATTAAGTGATTGAGTTCAATATTTTCGCATTAGAAAAAAAGCTAAATTTAATTCGAAGAACACGGCAACAAATAAAGCATTGGGAGACAAGTGATACCAGATATAGATAGACCAAAGATAAGACGTAAATGATTGGGTGACAAATGCTGATAGAAGAAAAGAACCAAAGCAACGCAAGGACAAGGACAACGTGATGCAGGATTGATACTTCAGTTATATCCATATCACCGATCAAGCGTATACCCTGTGTTCAGCACAAGAAGATGAATCAAAGACTGTTCAACACTAACTCACATTGAAGAAAAAAAAAAAAAAAAAGAATCTGGTTCTTCAATTGATCACCGTCATCACAGTGATTCCCATTGGGATTTTCTAATTGTAACAAGATTTTGAAGAGTTTGAAACAAACCAAAAAAAAAAAAAACATTAATCAGTGAATTTCCAATGAAATTGATCCTAATTGAGATCAAACTCAAGAAAAATCCCAAGAAAAAATGATCATAAACAAAGATAATTTCGTTTAGACCAAGAAATCAAAATATGTCTGAACAAACTGACATCAAACTCATTTAAAAGAATAAACTACAAAAAATTAAAAGAAACAAACGAAGAAGAAATTATCACAGAGATTTGAATTTGTAACGAAGACTGAGAAATCATACGAATTCGATTGAAGGAGAAAGATATGATCGATTTGAGTCAAAAAGACAAAAAAGTTGATGAATAAGCAGAAGAAATTTGCTGAAGCGTGTTTGGATGTCGAAAGCAGTTGACTAAACTGTTATTACTAAGGGCGCGTTTGGATGAAAATGGCGACAATTAGGAGGCAACCGGGTTTTTAAAGTTTTTAACCGTCGATAACTAGCGAGCGAGCTCGGTCCGATCGACATCGATACGATTGGACCACCTAAAAGCAGCCCGTATCTGCCAGGGAAAATCCTACTTTGTCCACGTGTAGCACCCCGTCCTCTAAGGGTTACGGGCCGTATAAAGTAGAAAATTGTTTTAATTTAAAAAGAGACGCAATGGATAGAGCTTCTTGAGATATTTTGGGGATGACAGGGGGCTATTTGTCACCAAGGATTAATCAGATAATATTAAAAATACTTATCCTGACTAAAATAGTGGAATTTTTCATCTTGCTTTACTTTTTCCCTTCTTTTCTGTTTTTTTTTGTTAAAAAATCAGTGAGTTGTCAAATTAGAGTGGTAGTTTTAAAATTATTAGTGTTGTGTTCTAATTGCACTTAAGAGATAAGATTTAGAATTTTATCCTTTTTCATATGGGACAATTACATTCATATATGAATAATTCTATTTGAATAATATGTAATCCTAGTTTTACGTAATAAAGATTAATTACAGATACGACCCCATTCAAAATCGCATGTTGGGAAGGTTGTTGGGATTGAGATCCTATCTTAGATGTTTGGGACCAAAAATATTGGATTATAGATTGTAAGATCTTATCAACCGAAAATTTTAATGTTATTTGTGTATAAAAGTACCCAAAGTATTAAAATAATAAATACAAATACAAATTAAGGAAGAAGTTATAGAAATAATATGTTGAATCAAGAATTTGACCAATAGATAGATACACAAATGCAAGAAAATTAAACAAACATAGACAAAAATAACATAGAGCTTGAACAAGGAAAAACCCTCTTTATTTTCTAATAGAACTCAAAATTTTTTCATGTCTTTTTGTTTGATTGCATGAGTACTTATAGGTGCAAATAGCGTCTAGTGTCTTATTACATCAAGAAGTCAGAGAAAACTTTCCATTTTGATATGTTACCTAATCATGGACAAATTGTAGACGGAGCTTATCTTGTCAATATGGTTCAAATCATGTTGTATGTATCTTTTCATCAGGTTAGACTTAGGCCAAGTTGTATGCTTGACACCCCTTGTTGTGGTGAAGCTATTGGACGAGTTTGAGTCATCATGAGCTCATTATTGTACGTTTAGATTGCTTTCTATATATTTTCATCAATTGGGCAACTGACTACATAACAATCACCATTCGCTTAAAGTCATGTCATCGTTAAGCCAAGTTAATTCCCAACTTGACATGCCACCGTTAGACAAGTTGAGCTAAGTTGTTCATTGACTCTTGATGGCCATGAGCGCTGATTGAGGCGAGTCAACCTACTTGGTCTTCATGATTTTTAACCAAGGGAGCCAGGTTACGTGTCAGGCTAATGGTCCAACATTAACCTTCAAGACCTCTGTCCATGCTTAAGGCTTAAAGACTCATTTATTCATCTTTGATAATCAAGTTAAATTGATATATGATCATATGCCATGTAAATTTGGCTCCCCTAATTCATGTTATTGATGTGCTCTTTGAGATAATAAAACAAAAATTGGATGGTTTTCTTTCACAGGTTCCTCTATAATTAGCGGTCACCTAATCATTGGGGGTACCTTTCCAACACTAATTTATTATCACTTTTTGTTTGTACTTTTCTTGCTCAGAGTCATTTTTGCTTAGAGTTTCCCTTAGTTAGACTTTGCTTAGTTTGGTCAACACCTCTTCCCTATTTTTTATTTGAAAACATTCTTTTTTTTTTTTTAATTTCACGAAGGGATACATTTGATGTCCCAGCCAAGTTCCTTCCCGGAGGGAAATGACTAAGCAGCCACTCTAGGTTTTTTTTTTTTTTGGGCCAAGTAGCTATTTTAGAAGCTAGTTGTATGCTAGACGCCCCTTGTTGTGGCTGAGCAATTGGATGAGTTTAAATCATCAAGAGTTCATCAGTATATGTTCACATTGCTTTCCATATATGTTCATCAATTGAGCAACTAATTACACAAAAATCACCATTAGCTTAGAGTCATGTCATCATTAAGCCAAGCTGATTCCCAATTCAACATGCCATCATTACACAGGCTGAGCTAAGTTGTTCATTGACTTTTAATGACCATGACCTCTCATTGAAGCTAGTTAACCTACTTGGTTTTCATGTTCATGAACCAAGTTAGCCTGGCAATGTGCGAAGCTAATGGTCCAACATTAACCATCAAGTCCTCTATCCGTGCTCAAGGGTTAAAGACTTCTTTTTTCATCTTCGATAATCGAATCAAATCGATGTGCTCCTTGAAATATAAGAACAAAAATTAGTGGCCGCCTAATCAATGGGGTACCTTTCCAATACTAATTTATTATCACTTTTTGCTTGTACTTTTCCTTGCTCGAAGTCAATTTTGCTTAGAATTTCCCTTGGTTAGACTCTGCTTAGTTTGGTAAACACCTTTTTGCTGTTTTTTTATTTGTAAACATCATATTTAATTTTACGAATGATGTCTTGACCAAACTCCTCCATGGAGGGAAATGACTAAGTAGTCACTCCAAGCTTTTTTTTTTTTTTGGGGCCAAGTAGCCATTTTAGAAGCAAGTCAGGCCATGTAGTTGCCTCACACTAAGGTAGTCACTATTCATTTGAGTCCAAACCCACTTGGAACAGGTAGTACACAAGATTTAAATTGAATAGAGAATGTGGAAGAGGTCTCAAGGGAGATGTTCTCCTTGGTTTGTCAGTGGGGCTAAGGCTATCTTGTACCGGAGATCCATCATGTATACACGCCAAGTATGTTATGTCAACCACTAAAAGAATTGGAAACAAACATTATTAAGGCTAAGAATGAGGAGTTACTTGAGTTATGCTACTCGCCTCCTCGGTCCTCTGAAGAGTTAGGGTCAAGCTTCTCCAATAGTTCCTCTAATAGGTCACCTAAGGGAGATGAGATGGTTACAGACTATAAGGGTATTGAGTTAGCAATCGATTTTTATTTCTCCAAGTTGATGAAGAGGAACTTAAAGTACCTTCATACCTTACTGAATATCTCAAACTCAGTAAAGATTAGGGTGCTCAATAGGGATAGTGTTATCTTCCGAAGGGTTTGGCACGTTTTACACCCACATGTTCAAGTATGGTTTCCTTCTCCCTCGTGTAATGTGTAAAATTAAATTTATCACTATCACACTTGAGAGCTTTGCCCTAATGCCTAAAGGAACTTCCTCTGCTACATTGCTTTATGGTCGAGGAGGTTACTTGAATTCACTTTTAAAGTGTTCTCCTTGGAGTACAATCTCAAACTCCACCTAAATTCCAATAGGGTACCATGTCAACAGCTAAGGTCATTTGGACACAAATATTTCTAACATAAAAATCTGTAAGTCATATATTTTCGTACTTAAGATTATCCCCTTACCAAATAACCTTTTATATAAAGCAACCACCCAAAGTGCGAATCCTCTATAAATATATATATATATCTTTGCCTTCTCCAAAAATCATTTATGATTTAAAATAAGCACCTTATGTTTCGATTGCTAAATTACCTTTTAGTTTTGATTTTCTATTGGTTTCTTTTGTATTAAAGATGAATCCTTTATCATTTTTATATGACACAATTACTTATCTAATTATTT
>JAJIYU010001258.1:0-37797 GCA_030144865.1 Tinospora cordifolia | reverse complement strand
GTGGGGGGGGGGGGGGGGGGGGGGGGGGGGGGGGGGGGGGGGGGGGGGGGGGGGGGGGGGGGGTTTATATAGAATTTTTTTGGCACAAAACAACATAAATGAATAGTGCACTACACTGAGCTATAGTGCACTGAAAATAATTTTATCTCAGATGAATAGTGCTACAGTAACTGTCGACAATATAGTGTGCTATAGTGCCGTATTTATGAACAATGCGTACTGTGAATAGTACCATATTTTTGAATAGTACCGCCGATGATCGTCGCCACAAAATAGTGCCACCAATCTACTGCCGATTTTCGTCGCTAATAGAACACTGTCGCCGAATTTTTTTTTAACTCGAATTTTGGGTATTACATCTTCAAATTTGCTTCATACTCATAGTTCAAGAAGACAATGTTGTTGCAAAGAAATCATCCCCTATGCTTAACAAATTGCCACATTTTCCCATTGGCAATTGAGAAAGTCTCTTGCACCACCATGTTAGGTTATAGAAGTTTTCCAATTAGCCAAAACTTCATAAGCTTAGGTTTGCCTTCAATGAGGTCGGTGTTAACCATGAAATAACTTATTTGTTTTCTAACAATTCCAACTATTTCCATTGATTAACAAGATAATCATCTACCATGTTCAAATTTGTGACGGATTACTAATGAACAATAAGATATATTGTTTATTGACAAATTACAAACAGTTTTGGGCATCTAGTGGAAAATGAAGCGTCACCTCTACTGATTGATACTAGAGTTGAAGTTTTAGTGGCTAAGTCATAAGTGCAATCATATTATTTACTGATGGATTAGCGACAAATGTATTTACCTAGGAATTACTGATAGACACAGAAAAGATTGAGAGCGCATTTTTTTTATTGGGACAAAACAATTACTGACAGATTTATTTACATAATGTAAGTTATTACTGGCAGGTTTCCATTGGTATTTTGTTGTTATGCTCTAATTGCAACGACCCGTATTTTTGGACATTGAATCGACAGATTGGATGTGCTGACTTGACCTAATGACGAGAGGTTCTGAGGTGCGGACATTGGATCGTGATAGCTCTAAGGTAGGACTGATTGACAGATCTTCAGATGTGCTTAATTGGCTTAATGATGAGAGATTCTGAGGTACAGACGTTGGATCATGATAATTCTAGATAGAGTGGTACAATGGTATACTCTATGAATATGTTTAGAGTGGTGGATGACACACTCTACTAGTTCATAGGTGGCGAATGTACCTCCTGGTTGATGGGCCACAATCATCAATTGATATCGCAGTATGACCTAGACAATGGTCACGTCCGTCCAGAATGACAATATGACTAAAGGATCCTAAAAAAGAAAGAAGGGTGCTGAGTTTAAGTACTGAACCCTAGAACCATGACATAATTCATGACAAATTTTATGGTATATTAGGCTACTGCATTTTTATATGTTGATGATTGTGAGTACTATTTGTTGTTGCATTTTTAGTGAATAATTGTGACGTTGCCTGTTGCATTACATGCCTAATGCTAAACTTAAGTAGATATATCTTTTTGCTATTCACTGGGCTTGCGTGGATATCAAGTTTACTACCCTTAACATTTTAGGTTCATCTGGTGTGGATAAGAGGAAAGGTGTGTTGTTTGCGTGATATTTTCTAGCCTATCCCTAGTAGGTTGTTTTGTTTTGTTATTTTTGGTATTTTAAATAAGTATGTACAAGTTTTAAAAAAAATGTAAAGTGAAACTGAACTCTGTTAATGTTATTAATGTTTGTTACATTATTCCGCTTAAGTGGTTATTGTTGCACTCTGAATACTATAAATGTTTTGATGATAAGACTTAACAATAGTCAACAAGTTTAACTGAGGAGTAGATTTGTCTACATAATTTCTCCATTTTGTCATTTCCTCTCCACTCCCCTTTGTTACTCGTTTTCCTTCTTTCTCTTCTTCTTCTCCTCTCTCCTCCCTCCTCCCTTCTCCTCCCTTCTCTTAGAATTTTAGTTAATTAAATAAATATTAGAATAATTATTTAAATGAAATTTTATAAGCGACAACATTTTATGAAAATAAGGAATAAGTTGAAATAAAGTACATAAAAATAAGATCTAAAAGTCCTATGTAATATAAAACTTCAAGATACGATATATGGACCCTGAAAGTGAAGATTGACCTTTAGTGATAAAATAATAAATTTTCTACTATGAGGGAAAAAGGGTTCTTTATGAGAATTTCACGCACTAAAAACTGAGTTTTATGAGAATTTCACGCACTTGTGTTAAAAAAACTTTCAAAGGCAAAACAATAATTTTAACACCCAAATATAAAATAGTCATTTCACGTAGTGGGTGATTTACAAAAGCTTGTAGTGATGTAAAGAATAATTTTATACATAAGTTATCATTTTGACCAACTAAAGGTTAAATCCACAATTTTGCTACGTGGTAATAAAATAGTCATTTTACTTAAAACTTGATAAATATACACTGACCAAAGTGAAATGTCGATAATTTTTATGAAATAGATTATAATTAAATGTATAGAAAATATCCTAAAAAATATAGTGAATTGATTAAACTAATTGAATAAAATAAAGTATATGTACACACAAAGAATAATGTATACATGTATAAAAATTAATTAATAAATTTTAGTTAACTGATACATAAAATATAGGCATAATAACCATCAGCAAAAGTGTTACAAGTCTCGCCATATAAATTAATTCAATCAACTATCTTAATGATAAAAATTGGAGGGTGAAGACTTAATGTCATGGGATGCCATTCTCTCATAAAACTAGGCATGTCCCATAAGGATAAAAATCTATAAAAGAAAAAGAATTTCAAATTTGAAATCTAAGACAAAGTAGTTGAGGATATGTATGTATATCAAATATTATCCAATAAATTATCATGTGCTTAACCTCCATGGATAATCCACACACGGGCCACCACCCTTAGGAAGATTTTGTTAAAAATTCAAATTATTTTTAATATATATATGTGTGTGTGTATGTATATCCACTAAGATGTCCCTTGCGTTCATTCTTTGATTCATTTTTAAAATTTAAAATTCAAAGGAGGTTTTTGGAAGGATAAGCACATATATTCACCAATATTGGTGCACATGATAAAGCCATCATATCCTTCCCCATTCCTCTTCATTTCAAAAAACATATCAAGACCAACAACAAACCATGCAAATCGGCAAGAGAAAGTCTTCAAAAATCGTGCCATATGCATATCTCTTTTCTTCTTTCTTCCTCCTCTCATTTTAGTCCATGAATCTTTAGATTTTCTCAATCACTTCTACACCTTTTAGATGCCCAAGAACTCTTCAAAAACCACCAAAACCTCTACTAAGAAGTCATCTTAACTAAAACATATTGTCTATTTCTCTCTTCTTTCGATAAATGATAATAACAAAAAAAAAAAAATCTTTCCATCATTTTTCATCTTTGATCTTTATTTATTTCTTTTTATTTTCCTTTTTGATTGAACCAATAAATTTCGTCATTCTTATACACCCTTAATTAATCCAATACCTTATTCCAAATATTATTAGATTCTTTACGGCTCTAGTGCATTTGGAACCAATCGGGATTTGTAAGTTTTAATTTATGTATTTTATTATATGTTAGATTAAGTTGTTTAACATAGAAAATTAAATGAATGTTGATTAATGCATGATTATATAGTTTATATATGATACAATACATATTTTATTAAAATATGCATAAATGTATACATAAAATAAGGTAGTTGATGATATTTTATGTGAATTTAAAGTAAATAATTTTATTTACATTTACTACTACGCTAGAACAACCCTCAAATCTAATTAAAAGTCATTTTAAAACACCATTTTATAGAAATAGATTTTTGTATATAAAAATAGTACAATTGATTTTGTAGATTAATTTATTGTTAAAATATTATTATTGTTGGCTGTATTTAGATAGAAATTTTAGAATTTAGGGGGCTGAAAAATAATTTTAAAAATTATATTATAATCTATTAATACACATTTGTACCATAGGATACATGAATTAGATACAAAATATGCATAGATATATTGTACAGCTTGAAAATTGAATAATAACATGTAAATAGAAATATCAGAAAAATAAATATTTTTAGACGGTAAAAGTTAAAACCAGCACTCTAAAGTAATTATAATAACTTGAAAATATAAGAATAATATATATTTAAAGATTTTAGTGTTATGGTTGAGAAATAAAACCCTCAATGCGTTAAAAAAGACGTTATTAATTAGTGAAATGTAATAAAAAATTGTGAAAAATTAGAAAAAAAATAGAGTTAAAAACTAGAATTTTAACTTGTTGGAAATTGAAATAAAACAATTATAGAAAATTGAAATTTTTGTCAAAAATATTAATACACATAGATTAAGAATTTTGTGTTTATAGTAATTATTAAACTTAATTTTCATGCAAAATATGTATGATATTTTTGGTTAAATTTTTAGGATTTAAATCAATTGTAAAATGAAAAATAAAAATCAGAGGATAAAAAATAATGTTGGTCAAAGTCTATAGTAAAAATCAGGGCAACAACTTATAAAGGATGCACTAGTTATAATGACAATGCCTATTATATTAAAAAGTATATGAAAAAATTGATGTTTTTAAAATCTTAAAATTATCATATATTGCTAAAAAATATTTTTATATAGTTTTCGGTCAATAATTCAAGTAGATCTTGATGCTGTGCGAATCACAAAGATTTGAAATAGTTGGACAAGTGGAGATAACTTTTAGTTTTAAACTATTATTTTAATTTAAGTAATGGATAGATGTGTGTTTGTTAGCTTAAGGCTATAATTCTATAAATATCTGTGGATGGTTAATTTGACAATGTTTGTGTTAGGATTTGGGAAATATTGGCATGTTTGATGCAAACCATCTTAACTGGATTCTGAATATGAAATGTTGTTAATATGACTGTTCCTTAATTTTGAAAAATCAGAATATTGCTAGATTTTGTATCTTGCAGTTTTAGGAATTAGATATTAACTGGATTGTTACATATTAAGTTTGAAAAACTGAAACTCTGTATCTTGTAGTCTTTTGGAAATTAGAAGCTTGCATAATTAGTTTGGAAACAAAAATCCCGTATCTTGAAAATTCTGGAAACTAAATGCTATTATGGAATTTTGAACATCTAGTAGGAATGATTTAATTTTATGAAATGTTTCTTTAATATAGAATACATCTTAAATTCAGAAATTGTGTCTTAATAAAATCTACAACGATTGTTTTCTTAAGAAAGAATACAAAATTTTTGTGAATCATTTCTAGAAATAAACAAGTCGACATTGATCCTTCAAAAGCTTTACAATCTACTCAGAATAGAAGTAGAAGAAAAACATAGAAAGCTGTCAAAGATCGTTGTCGTTCTGGGAAAGAATTTTGGAAATCTGTCAAGACTATGCAAACAATGGATGAGACAGTGAATCAAATAGTCTGCCCAAAAAGTTGCCCATAATTTGTATTCGCTAAAGGAATGTTATACTTTAAAGTCTATTTAATCTGAGGCATTTGAAGCTGTTTTCATCACTTTGAAGTACTACAAACAACAATCATTGAGTTGCTAATCATTATATTATTGAGAGCATTATTGTCGTTACATTTCTGTTTATTGAGTGATCAAAGAAGCTGTAGTATTCTCTGCTTTGTAGTTTGGCGCACACACAGTTGAGATTGTTGGTGTTGGCAGAAAGAAATCTGTAGAGATTGATTGTTGTCTTCTCGACGAAGGTTCGTTGTGAGTCTAGTGTTTGAAGTGTACTCCTGTGGGTCGTAGAGTCTGCTATGTATTGGTGTAACTTGCAAACTATAGTAAATTTTTGAACTGTGCGAGGCCCCGTAGATGTAGGCTATTGAGCTAAACTACGTAATCATCCTTATGTGTGATTCTCTTTCTTGTATTTGTGTCTTACTGTTCTACTGCAGTTTAGATTATAGATTAGTGGTACTTGGATTAAGTACCTCTAGTAATTTCAATTTGTATCAGCGCTAGGTTACCTTCATTTTTGAAGCCTTTAACTTGACAGGTGAGATCTG
Organism: Tinospora cordifolia; assembly: GCA_030144865.1. Taxonomy (NCBI): domain Eukaryota; kingdom Viridiplantae; phylum Streptophyta; class Magnoliopsida; order Ranunculales; family Menispermaceae; genus Tinospora; species Tinospora cordifolia. The sequence goes on along the minus strand of JAJIYU010001258.1, from coordinate 31,722 downwards.
CAGAAAATGAGTCACTTTACCATCGATAAACACCATCCCAAGGAAGGTGTTTTTATTACTAGGCCACCACTCCTTGAGGAAGGAAATTATATTTACTGGAACACCAAGATGCACATATTCATTCAATCAATGGATGAGTTGGCTTGGTGAGTAGTTGAAGACGGCTAGGCACCTCCAACCTCAGAACACAAATCTAGTGTCAAACCAAAATCTAAATGTTCCGAGGATGATAAAAAGTTGTTCCAAGAAAACTTGAAGGCCCTCAACACTATCTTCAATGCAGTTGACACAAAATAGTTCAAATTAATCGCCACATGCGAATCTGCGAAAGATGCTTAGAAAACATTGCAAACAACCTATGAAGGAACAAATGTTGTTCACACTTTAAACTGCAATTGCTAACCTCTCAATTTGAAATATTGAAAATGGAAGATCATGAAAACATATCCAGCTTCAATAGTAAGTTGCGCGACATTGCCAACCAAGCCTTCTTACTAGAAGAGAAATATTTAGATGAAAAACTTGTAAGAAAAGTTTTAAGATCCTTACCACCAAAGTTCGCAGTGAAAGTTGTAGCAATTGAAGAAGTGAAAGATCTAACCAAAATGAAACTAGATGAACTTATGGGATTGCTGCAGAATTATGAAATGAGTCTTCCAAATAAGAAATCAGACAAAGGGGTTGCTCTTCAGGTAGAAATCAGTATGCTGAACATGGAAGATGAATTCATATTGATTACCATAAACTTCAATAAATTTTTTAAAAAATACAGAAAACAGAGTCCATCGTTGAAGTACAGATTTGATAATAGAAAATTTACAAAAGAATCTCCTAATCCTGAAAATCGCTTCAAGAACATAAAGTGTCATGAGTGCGGAGGCTTAGGACACATTTAAGCTGAATCTGCGAATACACTTAAAAAGAAATCTATGAACGTTACTTGGAGCGATGACTCTAACAACCATCAAGATGAAGAAGGAGTTACAAACAAGTTTGTAGCATTCACTGTACCAATCATTCATATGCCCTTTGCAAATTTTACAATAGCAATTTCTGTTGAATTAGAAAGAGAAGACGAGGTAAGTTCAGAAGATTCTTGCAACACTTATGAGCTCATGTACGATAAATGGTTGCAGGCTGACATGCAAAACAAGGAATTAATGGAGCAGGTTCGTAAGATGAAAGTATCTTTGAAGGCACAAGAAGATGTAACCAAAGAAAAAGAAAGAAAGATGGAAGAATTGTCAAATAAACTCGACTCTGTAGAACAAACTCTTCAATACCTCAATTTTGGGAAGGCAAAGTTGAATGAAATATTAGACATGGGACAAAACTCATGTGATAGAAGAGGTCTTGGATACAAGATTGAAACTGAACACGACAAACAATTTAGACCAAAAGTCTTTGTAAACTCAAAGAAACACAACTTTTAGACTAACGCCAAGAGAATAACTTGAAGACCTATCTATTACTTCTGTGACAGAAAGGGACACAAATGGAAGCAGTGTTACAAGCTACAACAGAATATTCTACGAAACAAAAGAAAAAACACCAAGTCTATACAGAGATGGATACCTAAAATACAGAATAAAGCTTTGGTTGCCCATGTTGCATTATCCGCATGCTCTAATGAGACGTGGTACCTTGATAGTGGATGTTCGAAACACATGACAGGTAACAGGCATTTGCTGACCTCATTTTGTCTACGAGAAGATGGTCACGTCACCTTCAGTGATGGAGGAAAAGGAAAGGCCAACTTGATTAGCATTAGTCAACTGTGTGATGAAGACCTATTTGAAAATTTCACTAAGGATGGATGTAATATAACCAACAGCATAGGAACATCATTCATGAAGGGTACAAGAACTGCAGACAATTGCTATCAAGTTGAAAAATGTGTCATGACTCTTTTAAAATAGTGTCGCAACACTGTTCTGAACACTATGAAAATTCGGCATAAAAAACTTGGATATGTAAACTTCAAGACTCTTAAGAACATCAACAGAATTGATGTTGTTCGCGATTTACCAAAATTCAATTCAGAATAGGTTGTAGTTTGTGGCCCATGTCAGTTGGGCAAATAGAAAAGAACAAAACACTCTCCTGTTCAGTTTACCACCACTTTCAGAAATCTTGAACTACTCCACATGGATCTATTCAGACCAATGCAAATTGAAAGCATTGGATGCAAAAGATATGTGTACCTTTATGTAGATGATTTTTCTCAATTTACATGGGTAATCTTTCTTAAGGAAAAGTCAGAAACGTTTGTCAACTTCAAAAATTTGTGCACAAAGTTGCAAACTGAAAATGAGTCAAAATATAAAAAATTAGAAGTGATCATGGAAGGAAATTCGACAATCTCTTTGCAATGAATTTGGTATAAATCAAGAGTTTTCTACTCCGAAAACACCTCAAAAAAGGGTGTAGTTGAAAGGAAGAACCGCACTCTTTAGGAAATCCCAAGAATGATGCTTCAAGCTGCGAGTCTTCCAACCAAATTCTGGGCTGTAGCAATCAACACTGCAACTTACACAACAAACAGAGTGTATCTTTGCCCAGGGATAAAGCAAACACCATATGAAATATGGAAAGGAAGGAAACCCAATGTAAGTTACTTTCACATTTTTGGAAGTGTTTGTTACATTTTAAATAACAGGAATTAGCTTGGAAAACTCGATGCTAAAAGTGATAAAGGAATCTTTTTAGGGTATGCTGCAAACAGTAGAACATATCGTGTTTATAATAACCGTACTCAATGTGTAATTGAGTCAATAAATGTCACAGTATGCGACTATGAAAAAGAGGGAAAGTTGAAAATGAAAAATAGGATGAAGAATCTCTAAAGAAAAGTGACTCAAAAAACCCAGAAGAAACTGACAGACCAACTATTGCAACAGTCACTAACACAGAAGAAGGAACAGACAACTCAAAAAATACAGAAGCAGAACATATCAAAGAACCTTCATCCAGGGCCCAACTAAATCACCTTCTGAACTAATGATTGGTGATCTGCACCAAGGAAGACAATACAGAAACATCCTGTGGAAGAACTATAGAGAAATGGTAAAATTCTCATGTTTTACTTCGATGAGTGAACCCAAGAATGTAAAAGAAGCTCTCTTTGATGCAAACTAGATTGTTGTTATGCAAGAAGAGTTAGAACAGTTTGAGAGAAGCCAAGTCTGGGAATTAGTACCTAGACCATCTAACGTAAATGTCATCTGGACTAAGTGGATTTTCAAGAATAAAACTGATGAGCATGGTAATATCACTAGAAATAAGGCTCGTCTTGCTTTTCAAGGGTACACGCAGGTTGAGGGAATTGACTTTAACGAGACATTTGCCCCTGTGGCTCGTCTTGAATCTATTCGAATTCTTTTGGCTGTATCATGTACTCTAAAATTTAAACTTCACCAGAAGGACGTAAAAAGTGCATTCGTAAATGAATATCTACATGAAGAAGTCTTTGTGGAACAACCCAAAGGATTCGAAGACAGCAAATATCCAAATCATGTGTGCTGACTGAAAAAAGGCTCTTTACGATCTGAAAAAGCTCCCTGAGCTTGGTATGAAAGACTTACAAACTTTCTTGTCAACAACGGGTACAATAGAGGTACGGTGGACAAAACTTTATTCTTAAAAACTGGTGATAAACATTTAGTTCTTGTTCAAATATATGTTGATGATATTGTTTTTGGATCTACTTCACTTGAACTCTCTAACAAGTTTGCTAAGTTGATGAAGGATGAGTTTGAAATGAGCATGGTTGCGGAATTGAACTACTTCCTTGGATTGTAAATCAAACAAAGCTCTGAAGGTGTGTTTGTATCTCAAACTAAATATGATCGAAACATAGTTAAGAAATTTGGATTAGGCAATGCTAAACATATGAGAACACCTATGAGTATAAACACTAAGGTTTCTCAAGACGTAAATGGGAAAGGGGCTAACTAAAGTCTATATAGAAGCACGATAGGCAGTCTCTTATATCTAACTACTAGTCGGTCGGACCTTAGGTATAGTGTAGGTGTGTGTGCTCAATATCAAGCTGCCCCAAAGAATCCCACTTAGTAGAAGTAAAAAGGATCATTAGATACGTAAATGGAACCACTGAATATGGAATTTGGATGTCTAGAGATAGCAACCTCGACCTTGTAGGATATAGTGACGCTGATTGGGCTAGAAACATAGATGACAGAAAGAGTACTACTGGTGGGTGGTTTTATGTAGGAAATAATTTGGTTCCATGGATGAGTAAAAAACAAAACAATATTTCCTTGTCTACTACTGAAGATGAATACATTGCAGTTGGTAGTTGCTGTGCACAACATTTTTGGATGAAATAAATGCTAGTAGATTATGGCATTGAAAATGGCATTATGACTCTATAATGTGACAATAATAGCGCCATTGACATATCTAAAAATCCAGTCTAGCATTTCCATACAAAACACATCAACGTTAGGCATCATTTCATTAGGAAATTGGTTGAAGATAAAATTGTTACTCTTAAACATATGATAACTGAAAATCAATGAGTGATATCTTCACCAAACCCCTTGATGCTATTCGATTCGAGAAAGTACATGCCTCACTAGGCATCTGCTTTAAAGAGCTATCCTTAACCATTTTGAATATGTATATATAGTTTTAATTTTTGTATTTTTTATTTGCATTTTGTTATTTTTTCTAGGTTTGAAAACTTGAGAGTGCCTGCACCGTTCCACCTTTCATGACAACACAAATTTAATGCTCATCGCATCATGGGACTCCATTCATATCCACGATTAATGTAACACCCCGAAAATTTTCGACCACGTACACGTCGTGAGAAAAAAATTAAAATAAAATATTATTTTGTATGAAAATGAGAATTTCAAAAAATAAAAATAAAAATAATATATATATATATATATTTGATGGCGATTGATCGCAATCTTAGTCGAATTAAATGTTAGTGGTTTAAATTATCTTATTTTATACACATTTATATTTATGGTGAATGAGATTTAATATCAAAATTTTTGTGATTGATGAAATTTTTGTTGCGAATAAAATTTAATTGAAAACTAAAATGAATAAGATAAAATAAGATAAAAAGTTCTAACTAAAATAAATAGAAGAATCAAATTTTTGGATATAGTTAACAAATTAAGATATACTAAAGTTTTTAAACAAATTAGCATTGGCTTATTATTAATAAATTAGCGTTGGTTTATATAAATTCTTAAACAAATAAAAAAGTTATAAGAAAATTAAATCAATTTCTGGATTTCGATCCAAAAAAATGATGAAAACAAGCAATTTCTCAAACATGGAAGAAGAACGCAGAAGAATCACGAAAAAAAGGGGCCGAAATTCTGGAATTAAGAAGAATGAAGAAGAACAGAGCACTGCCTGTTTGGAGAACGAGCAAGAAGAGGGAAAGTGGAAGAAGGGATTGGTTTTCTGGGTTGGTGTTCGGGCGATCGGAGAAGGGGAAGAACAGAAAATAGTAAGCTGAAATTACCTGGTTTTTGAAGCTAAATTGGAGAGGAAGATGATGTCGGTGTGTGGTGTGATTTGGAGGCTTTGATTTTGATGATGGTGTGCGTGACGATCGGATTAAGGGGTTAGGGCATGCGCTAGTTTTTTTTTTTTTTGGAACGATGAACAGCAAAGGAAGAAGAAGATGATGAATTCGATTCGTTATTCTGGTTGCTATTTGTGGGCATGAAATCTAGGTTTTGATGGGGCGTTTTTCAGATTCTACTGGTTTGTAGTGAAGAACAAAAAGAGTAATTGCTGCTGGTGTGTGCGAATCTGATGGGCGTGCCATTGTGTTGCTGTGGCTGCCGTGTTTAAACAAGGAAGAAGAGGCCGTGATGTGCAACCCAGAAAACAGAGGACGAATGGAAAGAAGAGCTTGCTGGTTTGTTTGGTCGAGCTGATAATGAAGAAGATGGGAAGTTGGTGGTGTGCCGCTGGTTTGGGCGAACGGCAAATGAGAAGAACGCATCTCTATGTGCGTTGCTGGTGCGTTAATCAACTGACGAACGTCTTTGAGTTCTGCTGGTTGGATGAAAAAGGAGATGACAGAAAGAGGAAGAAAACCAAAATCTGGTTTTGGTTTGAGTGGTGTGTTGTTCGACAGAAGATGGACGAAGCACGATTAGTTCTTTGGTTTCAATTCTGGTCTTGTCGGTCGTTGAAATAGGGAAAGTGGTGATAAAACTCCTAGTTTTAAATCCTTGTGAAATTGTGTGATTGAATGAATTTGGTGGAGGATTGAACATGAGTGAACAGTTGGACGGGTTTGATCGTTAAATGTGAATCATAATTTCTGTGGTATATTGGATACCTTGATTTGGTGAAGAGCAAAGAAGGAAGTGAAATCAGCCGTCGAACATGTTGAAGTTGTTGGAAAGTAAATTGAACTAGTTTGAGTTGTTGGGCATGGATCGAGATTTTTGAAAGTGTTTCATGTTAGTTGAACGCGTTAATCTTGCTGGAAATTATGTTGAATCTAAAAAATTAAGCTACTGCAGCATAAAGAAGAAAGGTGGAAGGAAGCGACAACTTTAAATGGTGGATTTTTCGGTTTTGATTTTCAAAGACAGAGGAAGCTATAAAATTTTCTAGGTTCAAAAATGTTGATTGAAGCTTGAAAACAGTTAACGATTGCTAGAAATAAAACTTAGTATGTGTGACGATCGAATGAGTTGAGCGTGTCGAACAATAAATTGAAATTGACTTGAATTGTTGAACGTGAACTCTAAACGGGCAACGAATTCGGAAAGGTGCATAAAATTTAGTTGGGCCATTTATTTATTTATTTATTTGTGTAATTTTTGTAATCTTGAACACAAATTTGTTTAGAGTAAATTATTAAAATAATTTAACTTACTTTAAATGTTTGGAAAATTCAGAAAGAAGATTTGGCATTTGTAGGAAACTTTAAGAAGTCTACAATTTAATTATTCAAATTAGTTGATAATAATAATAATAATAATAATAATAATAATAATAATAATAATAATAATAAGCTTTAAAAAACTTTAAATGGTTTATAAGAAAAATATGAATTTTAAGCTTGAAATTAAACTTCTAATATTTAGAAGGCTTATTTTGTTCGTAATTAAATTAACTATGATATTAATAAATTATTTAAATTATTGAAGATTCAATTCTTAGAAACCTAATATTATGAAAAAGGCTTGGAAGTAAATTACCAAAGTTTTAAATTCAAATTAAGAAAAATTTAGAAGACTTAGAAATTGTTATAATTAGAATATATAAAATTTTAAAATTTAGGAATAATCCTAAATTAGTGGAAACTGATATTTGGACTTCCTAATTAAATTAAAAATCATTTAAGCTTAAGAATAATTTATTAAGTATTAAATTTCAAGTTGCACATTTTAGAGTATCGAACATCTCGAAGGAAAGCAAGGAGCCCTGAAGATCGGCGGAATCAGGTGGATGTGACTTCCTTGCTCATATGTATTATATAGATTTAAGATTCAAAACATTTGTTCGAATAGTTCTAGGTCATTAGAATTTATCATGAGATTGATTGAACCTGTTTGATATGTTTGAATGATGTATGATGGATGATTGGTTTTCGTGGTATGTATAAATAAGAAAGATTGCATTTAGGAAAATATGCATTTAGATTTCATCATTTAATTCTGTAAACTGTCATTTGAATAGCATGCATTATTTGATAAATTCTCAATGTTATTTTGTAATGCTTGGAATGATTGAATTTGTTTGTAAAATTAAAATAAGACGAAGGATTATTAAGAATCCACGTACCAGTGCGATTAACAAGCCTAAAGCGGATCAAGGTGGTCCTATATGCGACCACTTGAGATTGACGAGCTACAAGGCAGATCGTAGGTATTCTCAACTGGAGCTGCCTGTGACAACTCGAAGTCTTTGGGAGATGGTACGATGTTATGGTAAGTACTCTCTCTTAGACTGTGATGTCAAGACATGACTGATTTTAGATGGTACTTGAGGCCTCTATGATTACGATTGGATTGGATTATGGGGAATACCAAGAGACATCTCAACCCTCTTCCGGTCTTAGACTTCAACCAAAACCAAAGGAATATTTGAAACGCCTAATGTTTGAAAGTGTTTGTAATGTTTTGGATTGGCTCTGTATAATGCGTGTGATGTGTAAGAATAATCCATTGGGCTTTTGAGCTCACTCCCATTTTATTTTTCAAGAACACTTGGACGTAGTACACAGTAGTCTACATCAGAAGACTCGCACTTTCTATTGGACACCTCATAGAGAGGTTGTTCAGGGTAGGTGGCTTTGGAGGTCGTATTTTATTTATTTCTACTGAAAAGATTTTCATGTATTTATTTTGATTTTTAAATTCAATTGATCAGATTATTGAATAATATTATATGTTTAATATTTCTATTTTTTTACAAGTTTTAAAGTGATTCCGCTGCATTATTTATTATTTGTAATCTTCGATTAAAATTGTCATATTTAATAAGAGAAATCCGGTGAATGTATTGATAAATTATTTTGATCTATTATTTTGTATAAAACATCTATCTAGACATTGACTTGAGAACAAATTGTTATGAGCTTAATTTTGACGAAAAAGATTGGACAGAATGAAATTTTTAAGTAGCATTCCAATTTTCAACGGGCGACAATCCACATGTGAGGTACATGTGACATGAGGTCTGGTTGAAAATTGGGGTGTTACAATTAGGACATCGTTTCACTTCTGTTCGCACACCCATTCGCACAGCAGAAAAACGTTGCACGATCCTCTACATCTCGCTACGATTTCTTTTTTCTTCAATCATGGTTTTCTCTTGATCAAAATCTAGCAGACACTTTGCTCCTCCTGTTTGTTTCATAGATGAGTTCGGTCCTAAACCTGGGAGATTCAAAACCTTGGCCCAAAAATCGGTTCACCTTGTACCAGTGCAGATTGAATCCGATTCCTCCAATGAAGAAGTTTCCCTTGCGGAGGTCTTAACCAAAATGTCTCAGGTAGTTCCCTCGGATCCTAAATCGCAGTCTCCTGGTTCTCATAAAAGTAAGAGCTCCTCATCTGTTCCTCCACCTTCTTCGTCTCTTGCACAGGGTTCTTCGAACCTGCAAGTTCATGTCCTTGAGGCAAAACAGGGCCACTTTGTTCCTCTGAGTTACCTGAGACCGATCCACCTAGAGTTACTCGTGCCAAGACTATGGCTTGGAAGTCCTTTCCTCACTCTGCCCCGGGTCCTTCCTCTGTTCTAAGGACTCCTCAATCACCTTCCATCAGTGCCATGGTTGCCAAGTCTCCTCTATTTTTCAACCTTACGAAAAAGGCTCTATGGATTCAACCTTACGTGGGGTAGATTATGTTTGACTCGATTATCAAGATTGCTGGATTTGCCTCGAGTTACAACTAGTTGCTACTGCCATGCACCAACATTGCATATCTAGCCAAGAAATATAAGTTTTGGATTGCTCCCACAGAGAGGACACCAATATAGGGGGACATTCGTATATTGCGGAAGACTTTCGAAGGGTCTCATATGGTTGACATTGAGGGGGAGTGGCTGATATGTCGCGACCCCTTCGCAGGTGACGTCACGACCAGCATAGAATTCCCAAACATGTCAGAACTCTGACATGTCCGAAAATCCTGTAAGCCTTCCTAACCAAATCACCCAGTTATTTCTAAAAATTTTGACAGAGTCTCCTCTAAAAATATAACATTTCACAAATTTTAAAACACCTGATAGTCACAATCATATACAAAACCACATATTTTCTTTCATCCACATAACCATACATCCACAAAATCCATCATTTCTTAGTAATACATTCAAATGACAACACATTTATATCCATTTTCCAAAATAATAATCTAACTAATGTTTACACTTCTCACATACTATTAACTCAAAAAAAAAAAACCAATAACCATCTCACATCATCTTGCCTTTACCTTTCCTGTCCGAACCTGGAGAAAATGATTGAGAGTGGGGTGAGCAAACAGCAAGCTCAGTGAATAATCCAACTTATGGTATTATACAACCATCATATGTATATAAAAACATGCGATGCAAAAACAAATTTAAATCATGTGCGAAATGAAGTAAACATAACATACATGTTTAATGTAATGTGTGAACATGCATTCGATTTCAATGACATGCACTCTTTTAAAACATCAGCCATCTCCCTCCTTCCAGATAACAGAGCGAATATGTTCCTCACCGCGCAAATGAGGGGTGCACCGGACCTCTAGTTATCCAATTATTTACTCATTTCTATCTTATTCATCTCATGCCAGGAATGCACCAACCAGGATTACCACAACGGTCAATCCTGTAAGTCTGTTCCCAGAGACTATGACCAATAGAAATGCTGCCATGTCAATAACCTACTTAGGTACGTCACTGACATGCTACAATGTATCAAAATCATTTCATGGAATTTAAATACGTATGCAATGCAATATACATCATTCTATTTAATAAAAACAACTGTTTAGGTTAATACCAATGTCAGATATAATATCACAAGTAAAGATTACTCACCAATTACTGTGCAACCAGTTCCTAATATCCAATAACAGTTTAGTTCCACAGCACCAATCAAATCCTACCATCACAAATTATTTTGCATACCTCAAATCAAATTCAACTCATTTGAATTTATTTTATAAATAATTTTTTTTCACGTATTTATCGCTCCTATTTAACTCAAGATATTCATTTAATTCTAACTATTAGTACGCATTAACTCGAACATACTTAATAATCTTTGATATTACTTTTGTTGCTCATATAAAAATCATTTTGTAGCAGAAAACATCAAAAATAAGCTTTTTAACTATATTTTTATTAAGATTTCCATTTTCAATAAATAACCCTATGAGTCAATCGCTCACCAAAATTCTAATTGATATCCAAAATTTATGAATTTGGTGTAGATGGGTACGTATTTTCATTCTCTACACTCCTATGGGTTTCAATCAAGATTTTATTGGGGTTTAACACCATTAAAAACCCATCCAAAGGTTATAAAACTTCGGGTATTTATTTTGGAATATACAGGATAAACAAATGAGAACTAACTACATATTTGGGATCTACTTATCAACAGGAGTATTTTGGTATAACTTTTGTTGAGTTTTACTCACTGTAGAAAAATACTCAATTTTTTGGATATAGGTATAAAACACTATCCACAGTAAAAATTGTACCGATAGGATTGTAGTACAAGGCTTAATTAATATCTTAGTAACTAGAATCAGAGAAAATCACTTACCTATGCGTCAAATCCGGTGAAAAATTGAGCTTTCCCTTCTTTTTCCCCTTTCTTTCTTCGTTCTATTTCGTTCTGTAACTTCTCCCTATTTTTACGTTCTGTAAATGAGGCATAAAGAAAGGAAATGAAATGGGATAAGCTAAGTGAGTCCACCGCCCATACATGTTTAATAGCCAATAGTATTTCAAAGCTTCATTCTTTCCTCTTGACTTTCTTTTCCTTCTTTTGTCTTTTTCCTTATTTTGGTTTATTAAAAATAAAGATGGGAGTCAAAAAGAATCTACAATTTGTGGTCAAACCACCAACACCATCCATATCCTCTTTTCATGGTTTGTTTTTATTCATTTTGTTTTTCTCCCTAACCAAAACGTATCAACTTAGCTATTGAAGTTTGGTGGGGCCCAAATTCACCACCACCACTTCGTTAATTACTCCAATTCATTTTTTTTTCTTAACTCAATCCACACCACCCCTTAATATTAATTTAATATCAAAATATGTCCAACATTATTGCAATTCTATATTACTAAATAATAACAATAAATATGATAATAATACCATTATTACTACTATTATTAAATTACTCAAATTTATTTATTTAATTTTTAAACTCTTTATAAATAATTTATATGCGTAACACATATTATTAATATCTGTGTGAAAGTAATACGTATGTATGCGAGTGGTCTGTGCAAATACGTGTATTTATATACATTTACCTTTACTTAAATTTATTTACGTGTCATAATAATTACGGGTTGTTATATGATAGGTCCATAGACGACCACCTTTACTGATGCCCCCTGTTACCATAACTGATCAACAGAGCTACATTGGTTATTTGAAAGCTCATCTGGCGTTTATCATTGCCAAACAATATCACATCCATTCCATTCTCAACCAACTTGACGAAGAAGAATAATTTTGCATTGCTTTGGCAAAAAAGAGGAGGGTAGTTAGGAGTGATGACTATTTAATTGAATTCTTAGGTGTTAATCCAGTTTAGTTTCGCTGTTTCCTTAGGTGTTCCGATAGTTCAGTTATATTTTTTTTGGTTTGTCTGTGTTTTTTGTGTGTGCTTGCCTTCTGTGACTATCATGACTTCTCTTAGTAATATCAAACTATAACCATATTAATTAGATTTGGGAAAGGGGGAGATTATTTGGATTTGGGAAATATTTTCATGTTTGATGCAAACCATATTAACTAGACTCTGAATATAAAATGTTGTTAATTTGATTGTCCGTTAATTTTGAAAATTAGAATATTGCTGAATTCTGTATCTTGTAGTTTTAGGAAACTAGATATTAATTGGATTCTTGCATATTAAGTTTGAAAAATCGAAACTCTATATCTTGCAGTCTTTTGGAAACTAGAAGCTTGCATAATTGGTTTGGAAACATAAATCCTATATCTTGAAAATGCTGGAAACTAAACGCTGTAATGGAATTTTGCATATCTATTAGGAATGATTTAATTTTATGAAATGTTTCTTTAATATAGAATATTTCCAAAATCTCTCTGGGATAATTTATAATGTGAATCTCTCTTCAAAATAGAATACATCTTAAACCTAGAAACTGTGTTTTAATAAAATCTGCAATGATTGTTTTCTTAAGAATGAATGCAAAATTCTTGTGAATCATTTCTAGAAATAAACATGTCGACATTGATCCTTTAAAAGCTTTACAATCTGTTCAGAATAGAAGTAGAAGAAAAATATAGAAAGCTACCAAAGATCGTTGCTGTTTTGGAAAAGAATTTTGAAAATCTGTCAAGATTGTGCAGGTAGTGGATGAGACAGTGAATCAAATAGTCTGCCTAAAAAGTTGCCCAGAATTTGTATTCTCCAAAGGAATGCTGTGCTCTAAAGTCTATTTAAATTGAGGCATCTGAAGCTCTCTTCATCACTCTGAAGTACTATAAACGATAATCATTGAGTTGCTAATCATTGTATTATTGAGAGCATTATTGTCCTTACATTTTCTCTTTATTGAGTGATCAAAGAAGTTGAAGTATTCTCTGCTTTGTAGTTCAGTACACACAGTTGAGACTGTTGGTGGTGGCAGAAAGAAATCTATAGAGATTGACTTTTGTCTTCTCGTTGAAGGTTCGTTGTGAATCCAATGTTTGAAGTGTACTCCTGTTGGTCAAAGTGTCTGTTGTGTATTGGTGTAACTTGTAAACTATAGTGGATCCTTGAGCTGGGCAAGGCCTTGCAGACGTTGGCTGTTGAGCTGAACTGTGTAATCATCTTTGTGTGTGATTCCCTTTCTTGTATTTGTGTCTTGCCGTTCTGCTGCACTTTAGATTATAGATTAGTGGTAGTTGGATTAAGTGCCTCTAGTAATTTCAGTTTGAATTTGTAATTATATGTTCAATGTTATGTTCGTATTTATTTGATACTTGCTTGATAACATACTTGACTTATTATTTATGATGGTAGAATATATTGCTTACAATCATGATGTATTCACATGAAAAACATTATACGACGAAAGGTTTCACTAAGAAAAGATTAATAAACATTACAACCACATACTAGTGTAGTAACATGCCACTTGGTGCCAGACTCGGCTTTGGTAATTTATTTTATTGATGATGATTTTCATAAGATACTTATTAAGATGGGACTTAAAGTCCATAATAAATTATACTATCCCTAAATAATGAATATTAAGATGATTTGAGAGTCCAGAATAGACATCATATCTTGATTTGGGACATCGATGAGAATTTCTTAAGATCTTAACATGAACTAAGTAGCCACGGATTGTTAAAACATTATACATATAGAAGTGTACGACATGTATATTTTATTTGATTGAAATAATGGTTTAAATATTTAGAATGATCCACTATATTCTTTTAGCTCAATCTTTTTCTAATATTTCAGGTATTCACTAACTAAGAGTAGTTAGAGACCCATGGGAGCTTATTACTTCCGAACATGTTTTATTCTTCTTCTTTTGATTTTTAGTGTTGGACATGTTGTCAAATGCCCTTTCTTTTGTTTAGAACTTTCCTTTGAACTATGAAAGTTATAGGACCTGATGAAGTTTATTTAAATAATATTTTTACCTTAGATTTTATACATGAGTTATAAAATTTGAAAATTTTATTTCTTATTATAGATATTTGGAAAACCAGTGATGATGTTTTATACATCCTGTGCGCCCAGGAAAATAATTTGATTAACAAGTACAGATAAATGTAATAACATCTCATTGCTATATTGGTTTTAATGTTGTAACACATTTTATAATGTTATATTTATTATCGATATACAAGGACAATTTGATAGATGTGCTGTCATGGATAGCCTTCAGGAGATGAGGTATTACACTTCTCCCATAGGCTCGAGGGCCGAACATTGAGGTTAAGGTACATGATGTAATTGGGATTAGACTCGAGGGTCGAGCATCGAGCTTAGGGCATATGATCAGTGTGCCCAGCCTCAGAACCCGCTTGAGTCATGACAATTGAGAGCCGAGCGTCAGGTTAGGGTATTCGATGAGTACACCTAGCTCATGACCCGCTCGAGTGGCCAGTACGCTTGACTCAGGACCTGCTCGAGCCATGATCTTAGGTTGGGTTTTCTAATTTAACTCTAGCCTAGATACAGTTTTTAACCGACATGTACTTGAGATGTTTTCATAAACTGTTGCATCATTCATAACTGCTTTTATACTATGCCATGCATTCAAATATTATATCATTTTTACTGCTCATGTATGCATATATTGTTTTGGAATGTCGGTTATGGTTGACATGTTGGTCTTACTACTCATTGAGCCACGTTGATTTTAGGCTCACTACTATACTAATATTTCAGGTTCTTCGGTGGTTGATAAAGGGAAAGACATGGTGATTGCTAGGACCTTGACAATTTATGTTCCCTTTTCTTGGTCCTTTTATTGGAGGTTAGTCATTCTTTTGTGTATGTATATATATATGTGTGGTCAACTGATTATTTTGGACGAGGCAAATATGTAATATAATGATCACTCTTCATATGTTTGTTTACTTTTGCTCTGAGTCTTTCAATTATTCTGATATCATTTGTTGTATGAGATTGGAGAGGCTTAATAGTGGTTGGATGAACTTGACATGGTGAGTGGGTTCGTCAAGCCACTTGTAACACCCCCAGCTCTCGATCTCTATCACATACGTCATAGGCGACGTGGTTGTCTCGTAGCTTGAGACGTATTTCTTCTGAGTGCAGTCAATCCTGCTTTCTATCTGAGAACTGGGGATATTACTTTTTCTTTTCATCATTTATCACATCTGTTAGTTTCACCAGATCATATCCCAAGGTATAGAGTATAAATACAACAGAAACACAATAATCTCAATATTTCAAAATAATTGAAAACATTGATTTATGATCAGAGTTACGAATAATTCTGTGGGCTCCATAGCCATCTTTTGATAATACAAATACTATCGACATCTGACATGATCAAATATAGTGGCTCACAAGCCCTACAATACAGTTCATTTTCTACTATCCCCATACTGTGAGGCATACTGTTATTAATTTACATTGATCTGCTGGGGCAATGTCTTCAATAGTTACCTGAAAAAAATGATTGGGTGAGCTCAAGAGCCCAGTAGATCATACACAGTACATCCATAGCATTATTTAAACCAAACACTGAACATGCAAATACTTATCATCCATTAGGCGTTTCAAACATTTATTTATCAACAGTTGTCAATTAAACTGAAATGAGTTAACCTCTGTGTTCCAGATCTGGGGAGAGAGAACAATTCTGAAACTCAAACCCTTCTCTATGATCATTTTTGAAACCCAGTTCATTTAGGTGTCAATCCTGATAGCCAATTCTAATTCTGCATGTAACACACACGAAGGACATTCGTCCCCGCGCCAGTATGTGGTTGAAATCTTTATTTAATCTTATTTTTGTGAACAGAGCACAATAAAATAAATATTTCATTAATAAATAAACATTCCATCAGCATGACATCATAAATCAATATTTTCATAGGTGAAAACAATGACTGTCGATTTCTGATGTAGAAGATCGTAGAAGACGCAACTATAGAGCATATTCTCTTGGTCATAAATAATATAAATTAAAAATAAAGGAAAATCGTTCACAAATCATTTAGTCAATAACCTTGCATATTTCTAGGCATTCAAACAATGCAAACATCACATATTCAGCATTAAAATTCAAATAATACTAGAAAACAGAGTATTACTTCCACCTCAGTAGTATTTCTTTGAATCCTTGCAGTATTATCGCAACTTGTTTCGAGTCTTTGACCAACAGTCTTCAGGATCTACATTTCGAAAATGTGATTTAATCGATGCCCATGAATAGTACCGTATAAACAGTACCGTATATATGAACAGTGCTAAATAATAATAATGAACAGTACCGTATATATGAACAGTAGACTACGTATGCGTACTAAAATGAACAAAGACATCTCCAATCTTAAATAGAGACTAGAGCAGAGTGATTATACCTTCTTTGATAAGAAAAACCCTCCAATTGCTTCAAAAGAGGTACCCAACAATAGATTTGCACTACTGCTATGCAGAAACTGGGGTTTTCTCCTTCCTACTATTATATTTGCTATCTAGAACAGCTGAAGAACAAGAGAAGAGAAGAGAGTAAGCAAAGAAATTCTTTCTTTCTTGTTGGAATAAATTTTCAGAATGAGGGGGGGGGGTTTATATAGATTTTTTTCTGGCAGAAAAAAAGAAATCGCACAGTTACAAATAATTTGTTACTGTAGCCACAATTCCTGTTACTGTAGCTACAGTAACCACTGAACCTTATTTTGTATGCCAACAAAATAGTGACCGTATTTGTGAACAATAAGTGTATATTTGAACATTAATTTTTTTAACTCAAATTTTGGGTATTAAAACACTAAAATTGTAGGTATTACAACTTACCCTCCTTAGAATAAATTTCGTCCTCGAAATTTGTGCTTATCCACGTCAATGTTGTTTGGTTAGGTATTGTGGGTGAAGAGACCTGGATATTTGTTCTTCATCTCGCTTTCCAGCTCCCAGGTTGCTTCTTCCAAATCATGATGTCTCCACAGAACCTTAACTAACGGAATGTCCTTAGTCCTGAGATTTTGTACTTTACGATCTAATATTCTAATTGCTGGTTCCTCGTAAGTTGCATTGTTTCGAAGTACGACTTCCTCCCAGTGTATGATATGTGATGGGTCTGGTTCATACTTTCGCAACATCGACACATGGAGTACGTTATGAATCGAGGACATACGATTTGGCAAGTCCAGCTCATAGGTGCACTCACCAACCCGCTTGAGTGTCTTGAACGGGCCGATAAACCTCGGTGCTAGCTTCCCCTTGATTCCAAACTGTCTTATCCCTTTCTGTGGACTAATCTTCAGGAAAACTCTATTACCTGGTTGAAATTCTAGAGGTCTTCTTCTTTTGTCTGCATAACGTTTCTACCTACTCTGAGTTGTCATTAGCCTCTTCTGAATCTTCTTTACCTAGGTGTTCATTTCTTCTACCAATTCTGGTCCTGTGAGGACCCGATCCTCAAAGTTTGCCCAACAAGACGGTGATCTGCAGGGTCTGCCATAGAGCGCTTCATATGGAGCCATCTTGATACTTGCCTGATAATTATTGTTATAGGCAAACTCTGCTAAATGTAGGTACTTGCTCCAGTTGCCCTTGAAATCAATGACACAAGCTCTTAACATATCTTCTAATATCTGAATGACCCTTTTAGATTGCCCATCGGTCTGAGGATGGAATGTAGTGCTCATGGTGAGTCTGCTTCCTAGTTCTTTTTGCAAACTCTGCCAGAACTGAGAAGTGAACCTAAAATCTCTATCAGACACGATGGTTGTGAGAAAATCGCAGAGTCTGACAATTTTCTTGACATATAGTTCTCCAAGTTTTCCAACAGAATCTGTAGATCGAATGGGTAGGAAGGGAACTACTTTCGTCAAACGATCCACAATCACCCATATGGTGTCTTCCCCCTTTTGATTCCTTGGCAGGCCGCTAACAAAGTCCATGCAATGTTGTCCCACTTCCATTCTGGTATCGAAAGTGGTTGTAACATCCCTGAAGGTTTCTTGTGCTCTGCCTTCTCTTGTTGGCATGTCAAACATCTAGAGACATATTGGGCTATGTCCTTTTTCATGCCCCTCCACCAGTAGGTCTTTTTAAGGTTTTGGTACATTTTATCTCCACCTGGATGCATCATATACTTGGTTTGATGGGCCTCATCTAGTTTTGTCTGCTTACTCTGTCCATTCTTAGGTACACAAATCCTTTTCCTGAACCTTAAGATATTTTCAGCATCTAACCTGAAGTCAGCATGCTTACCCTCAATCAGAGTAGTAAGCCATTTGTCTTGTCTTTGTTCATCCTTGATCTAGTGCAGAAGATTCGGTTGACAAGACATAGTGTAGAGGTAGGTTTATTTTTCATTTAGAGTTACACCCAACCTAAAATCATCGATCAAATGGTACATCTGGCCTTTCTCTTCATCCTGTTTGTTGAACTTTCTACTCAAGGCATCAGCCACTACATTGGCCTTCCCTGGATGGTAGTGTAGTTAAAAATCATAGTCTTTCAAGAACTCCATCCATCTCCGTTGCCTGAGGTTCAACTCCTTTTGGGTGTAGATGTACTTCAAGCTCTTGTGATATGAAAATAGATCAAATTTCTCACCATAAAGGTAGTGTCTCCAAATCTTCAGGGCAAATACAATGGCTGCTAACTTTAGGTCATGAGTGGGGTAGTTCTTCTCATGGACCTTCAGTTGTCACGAGGCGTAAGCGACTACTTGTCTTCCTTGCATCAATACTGTTCCCAGCCCATTTAGTGATGCATCAGTATAAAGGGTAAAGGTAACCCCATGAGTTGGAGTGACTAGGATGGGGGCCGTAGTCAGTCTCTTCTTTGGTTCTTGGAATGATTGTTCGCACTTCTCATCCCAATTGAACTTAACTCCCTTCATAGTTAGCTTGGTCATAGGTTCTGCTAGTTTAGAAAAATCTTGTATGAACCTTTTATAGTATCCAGCCAGACCTAAGAAACTCTTGATCTCCGTAACTGTCTTTGGCTGTTTCCAATTCATGACAGCTTCCACCTTCTCCAGATCCACAGAGATGCTTTCTGCTGATACTACACGCCTAAGGAACTTGACCGTCTTCATCCAGAACTCACACTTGCTGAACTTGACATATAGTTGGTGACCTCTGAGGGTTTCCAACACTATCTGCAAGTGCTCTAAGTGTTCAACTTCTGTCTTTGAATAAATTAGAATGTAATCTACAAATACCACTACAAAGCGGTCAAGATATTGTCTAAACACTCGGTTCGTTAAATCCATGAATGCCGCTGGGGCATTGGTCAAACCAAAGGGCATCACGGTGAACTCAAAGTGTCTGTATCTCATTCTAAAGGCTGTTTTAGATATATCTAACTCTCGGATTCTCAACTGATGATAGCTTGACCTAAGATCAATCTTAGATAAATGAGTAGCTCCCCTCAATTGATCAAATAGGTCATCTATCCTTGGCAAAGGATACTTGTTTTTTATGGTTACCGGATTTAATTTTTGATAATCGACAGACAACCTCATGGATTCGTTTTTCTTTTTCATAAATAATACTAGAGTTCCCCATGGTGATTTACTGGGTCGAATGAATCCCTTTCCACGGAGTTCATCTAACTGTGTCTTGAGTTCAATTAGTTCTACTGGCGCTATTCGATAAGGAGAAATAGCTATAGGATTTGTGCCTGAATAAAGTTCAATCTTGAACTCTACCTCCATGTGTGGTGGAAGTCTAGGCAAATCATCTGGGAATACATCTGCATATTCCCGTACTACAGGTATCTCCAAAATCTTCTTAGGTTCTCTAGATCTAATATCATCCTCTAACAATTGTTTGAAGTCATCACTCTGTTTTAGACAATGTAACATGGCTGTCATAGGACTCCGAGGTAGTCTTTGCATATCCCCATTGACTTTTACTAACTCTCCAGATGGTAGAGTTAATGTGACTCTTCGTCTTAGGCAATCGATCTGAGCCTGGTGTTGAGTCAACCAGTCCATACCTAGTATAAAATTTTTTTCATCGATCTGAGCCTGGTGTTGACCATCTATAAATTTTTTTTTTCAAAAGTGTCTAATTACTTGGGTTTAAAGTTTGGACCCCTTCGAGACATAACAATGCCTTTTCAGACTTGAGAAAATAACTATGATTTTATTAGTTAATTGTCGTGTCTGTCTTATCAGATTTTCGTTCCTTCCGTGCTAATGTGACGCTACATTTACGTTTCTAAGTTCTCGATTAATTTTGTGGCCCATCAGTTTATGCTTCTAAGTTCTGTTTTGAGGATTTTCAAAATCCTCTAATGTTGTTGGGTACAAGATTTGGTTTCAAAACAAATAAGTAATAAAGCATGCATATCACACAATCATACAATCAAGCTAGCACAACAAGGTTCGAAGCTCCCACCTAAGCTTTCAGGTTCAAGTATCCCATACCATTCTACCCCTTCCACTTAGGTTTTCACCCAAAAAAAAGCTGCACCCAAACAATTTTGCAAGTGTCTCAATGTCCAAAGCTTCCCAAGCTCTACTACACTTGACTGTCCCATACCAGCCAAGCATAGGAAAACAAGTTCATCTAAAGCCACCAATCACTCACCATATATGGCCTGTCATTCTCCGAGTTCAGGATTCTTTTATATCTTTGAATCCTATGCGTCTCATACCACATAGAAACCAAAGATACAGGATCCTCCCGATCTCGTGTCCTGACCAAACAAGTGTTTTGTTTTCACACGTTATCAGTCTCTAGCTTATGCCCTAAAAGCTTTTATTTATGATCCACTGTGCCACCCTTAGCAACACCCAAGTTTCTACCTAAGGTTTCTTTCCTAGACCTAGGTTCTTAAATCCTTGTTGGCATATCCTTTAGACCTTAGTGAATTCTTAGCCTTTAATTACCACCTCCTAGTTTTCTTTTATAAGAAAATAAGTGTGTCCTTCAACTTCAACTACTCGTATGAGCTGGTGGGACAACCTCCAGATCGGACGGCGAGATCGAAGTTTACTTAGCAACCGTGCTTTCTAGAACGGGATAACCCATCTCCCTTTTAGTGTTTAGCTTTACTCGAGACAAGGCGTACCCACTACAGCTCAACTCGTAATCTTGGTATCCAAACAAAACAATTGAAAACATATGTCTCTTTTTGAAAAATAATATTTTTCAAAATCGTTTCAGTTTCCAAAACAGGAGGTAGGGCATCTAAATTAACTAAATAAATAATCTTAGCTCATTAGTCAATTCTTTCTAATTCTTGCCCAAGGCGTCTAAAGCCTAGGCTCTAATACCACCTTTGTAACACCCCCAGCTCGCGATCTCTATCACATACGTCATAGGTGATGTGGTTGTCTCGTAGCTTGAGACGTCATTTCTTTCGAGTGCAGTCAATCTTGCTTTCTATCTGAGAACTGGGGATATTACTTTTTCTTTTCATCATTTATCACATTTGTTAGTTTCATCAGATCATATCCCAAGGTATAGAGTATAAATACAACAGAAACACAATAATCTCAGTATTTCAAAATAACTGAAAACATTGATTTATGATTAGAGTTACGAACAATTCTGTGGGCTCCATAGCCATCTTTTGATAATAGAAATATTATCGACTTCTGACATGATCACATATAGTGGTTCACAAGCCCTACAATACAGTTCATTTTCTACTATCCTCATACTATGAGGCACACTGTTATTAATTTACATTGATCTGTTGGGCGATGTCTTCAATAGTTACCTGAAAACTGGGGATATTATAAGATCAAGAGCCTAGTGGATCATACACAGTACATCCATAGCATTATTTAAACCAAACACTGAACATGCAAACACTTATCATCCATTAGGCGTTTCATACATTTATTTATCAACAGTTGTCAATTAAACCGAAAGGGGTTAACCTCTGTGTTCTAGATCTGAGGAGGGAGATCAATTCTGAAACTCAAACCCTTCTCTAGGATCATTTTTGAAACTTAGTTCATTCAGATGTCAATCCTGACAACCAGTTCTAATTCTGCATGGAGCACACACGAAAGACATTCGTCCCCGTGCCAGTACGTGGTTGAAATCTTTATTTAATCTTATTTTTGTGAATAAAGCATAATAAAATAAATATTTCATTAATAATTAAACATTCCATCAGCATGACATCATAAATCAATATTTTCATAGGTGAAAACAATGACTGTCGATTTCTGATGTAGAAGATCGTAGAAGACGCAACTATAGAGCATATTCTCTTGGTCATAAATAATATAAATTAAAAATAAAGGAAAATATTTCACAAATCATTTAGTCAATATCCTTGCATATTTCTAGGCATTCAAACAATGCAAACATCATATATTCAGCATTAAAATTCAAATAATACTAGAGAGTAGAGTAATCACTTCCACCTCAGTAGTATTTCTCTGAATCCTTGCAGTATTATCTCAATTTGTTTCGAGTCTTTGACCAACAGTCTTCAGGATCTACGTTTCGAAAATGTGATTTAATCGATGCCCATGAATAGTACCGTATATATGAACAGTGCTAAATGGTAACAGTGAACCGTACCGTATATATGAACAGTAAACTACGTATGCATACCAAAATGAACAACGACATCTCCAATCTTAAATAGAGACTAGAGCAGAGTAATTATACCTTCTTTGATCAGAAAAACCCTCCAATTGCTTCAAAAGAAGTACCCAACAGTAGATCTTCACTACTGCTATGCATAAACTGGGGTTTTCCCCTTCCTACTACTATATTTGCTGTCTAGAACAGCTGAAGAACAAGAGAAGAGAAGAGAGTAAGCAAATAAATTTTTTCTTTCTTGTTGGAATGAATTTTCAGAATGAGGGGGGGGGGGGGTTACATAGATTTTTTTTTGGCAGAAAAAGCGCAAATCGCACAGGTACAAATAGTTTGTTACTATAGCCACAATGCCTGTTACTGTAGTTATAGTAACCACCGAACCTTATTTTGTCTGCCGACAAAATAGTGACTGTATTTGTAAACAGTAACCGTATATTTGAACATTAATTTTTTTTAACTCAAATTTCGGGTATTACAATATTAAAATTGTAGGTATTACACCACTGTACCGGTCGGGCCACCCTTTTACTGAGGGAAGGGGTGCCAACACTATTTCATAATATCTCACTTATTTTGTAAATCTATCAAATTTTACATAGAAAAATTTGATTTTGATAAAACTATAATGAACAAGGGTGTTCGTAATTATACTCAGAGTGTTTATGACTATTACAGTAGATTAAATGAAGTGATTCAATTGTAATGCCCTACATTTTTAATAAAAAAATTGCCTTGTTTAAGTGTGATTGGTCTAATTCAACATTAAATGTAAGTACAAAGGTTCAAAAGTATACGGACTTGTAGATGTGAATTATTGAAGATAATAAAACAAGTATGAACCTTTCATCTTGGCAATGCCAGACGTTTTGTACCCTACTTGAAAGAGAAAATGAAGTGATTGGTGGGCAATTTTTAAAGTAAAAGCGCAATCAATTGCTGAGGTAAAAGAATATATTGTGTCATTAACTCCAACATGAGGAAATGCTTTTTTGAAGGATAAGATTGATGACCAACACTTTGAAGTAAATAAAAGCACTATCGAGTCATTGATTGACCTCTAAGCGATTAATTTATTAAATTAGATGATGAGGACATGGAAGTTGAAGAAGAGGAAGTAATGCCATTCAATTTAGGTAAAGAACTTGTTAATGAATTTTAGACCTAGTAGAATACCTTACCTTGAATGAGTAACTTGTTTTTGCTATTCAAAAAGTTGTTTTTTTGTAATTTTTGTTGTATTTATAAATAAAATACAGAAAGACGAACTAGTGAACAACTTGTGTTTGTTGTCTTTCTTCTTCTTATTATTATTAAAGAAAGAATAGAATATAATTAATTGAATGATTTGCAACAGAGCTTACAATGGATATAAACAGACAAATTTTTAAATATATAAAAGAAAATAGAAATATAATATATGAAATAGATATTATATAATATATTATAATATCTTATTTATGTGATGTAAGATATTATAATATTGCATATATAATATATTAAAATCCCCCCTTAAACTCAAGGTGATAGAAGAAATCATCTTCAGTTTGTCAATGAAATGTAAGTGTGATAGTTAGCGCATAAGAAAAAATGCAATATGGGAGATATCGTGACATAGCAAGTGCAGTAGTTAATGCATAAGAAAAGATAACAAATGCAATAGTTAGTGCACAAGAAAAGATGTAACACGAGAGATATCATGACATAACAAACACAAACAACATGCAAATTACAAAAAAAATGTAATACGAGAGATACCATGTCATAACAAGCGCTATAGTTAGCGTATAAAAATGCAATAGGGTAGCAAACAACAGTATCGTAGCATAACTGATATATATAATATTAATATTAATATATTATTGATATTATAATATTATAATATTAAATGGTTCGAAAATGGTGAACAACAACAACTACAGGTGAAATAACAAACAAATAGGGGCTGCTGTTATAATGGCGATGAACAAGATGTAAAACCATGAACTAAGAAGAAGAGGCAGTAGTGATTAGTGGTGAGTGACAAGCAACGACGCTTGTTTAGATTTGAAACAGACGTTGATCTCTCTTTATAAGTGTGACACCGTGGCTCCTGGTATTAGTCTCTGTTTCTGTTGCGACGGTCCGTCGCAGGGCCGGGCGCCGAGAAGACGCGCGCCTGTTCGTTCGTTCGGCGGGAGACACCGTGTCATCTGTTCGTTCACCGAGAGCCGAAGGCCACGTGGTTCGTTTTCCTTTCTCATTCAATCTCATGTTTCATACCTTTCTTTTAAACATATTATGAAGTTAAAATTTAAAATATACAATGAACACCAACATAATCGTTCCTTTCAGTAGACGTGGAATTCATTAAAATGCACGCAGCAGAATTCAGTTCATTCATAAATCCATAGTGAAATCATTTTTGACCAAGTGAAGTACTTTGTAGTAGAATCACATTTCGAATTCATTTTCAAAAGCATGGTATGAAGATAAAACATGGCCCAATGGGCCTAAGTTCCAAAATATATATCATTTACATGTGAAACGGTTCAAGATAAAAGAGGACAAATGTTCAGTTCAATTTAAACACTAAAACAATATTTACAACAAAATGGTACAACGATAAACTCAAATAAAACTGAACAAAAACTGTAACAACCTCCCAGCGAGGTCACTACCCAAAAAAAAAAAACAGCTCGTATGCTGGCCTACTCCTGCGGTGTCAATGATCACCTATAATGGAAAAATGGGGTGAGCTCGAGAACCCAGTGGATCATCCCTATACATCGTTAGCATTATACAAACCAGAATACAAAACATGCAATTGCTTTCATTACATTAGGCGTTTCACACAATTTTTTGTTTTGTTATTATCTAAGATCGAAAGAGTCCATAACCCTCGATATCCCCTGTGTGGTCCAGGAGCGAATCTAGGGGTAACGCCCGAGGGCTGGTTACCTTTAGGACCACGATCCAAGGATGAAAGTCCGCAGTGACTCTCCGTCCCAAGACACTATCAACTGTCGCAGTCAGCTCGGGTAGGGACACCCACGATGACACCCTAAGGCCGGTCACCGTGATAGTACGTAGATTCATTAATCTTAATAAATGTTCTTTAGTCATGCATGTCATTCCAAGTCATATGTGATCATCAATGGAAACATTTAAAGTAAATCAGAATAGACGTGTTCAACCATTCATATAAATTATCGCATTGAAATCTCTATCTAGCATGTTATGGTACAAACAACCATGCATCAAGGGCATTCACCAAGTCAAACCCAACCAAGATCAAGCAAGCAAGTCCTAGCATGCTTTTAACATATCTTAAGCTAACAAGCATCATGTTATGCATTCAAAATTTGGATAAGGCTAGGGAGTAAGAAAATCACACCCACATTTGTACTCCTCGATCTCGTGCCTTTCTCCTCGCCGTGTATGCCTCAGATTATCAATCTATTGGGTTTTTAAACAATGTAAATGTGTGAGTCTAAGGCATTAGGGGCACAATCAAAACCCTAATGTTTGTGTTCTTGGCGCATGTGTTTCAAATGCACCCAAAATCAGTACAAAACGAGGGAATACAGGTACATGTGCTTAACACCTTAACACTTGGTCATTGAGTTTAAATCACACACTAACTCAAAGAAAAATGGACTACATTTGAGAAAAATGATTTGGAAAGCTAAGAAAACAAGATCTCAAGGGGTTTTCGAGATTTACCTTAGCAAAAAACCCTTTCCAAGCTTGCTTCAACCCGAATCCACCCTTGTTGATGTTGCTCTTGGCGGATCTGAGCTTAAAAACGGTAGAGAATGGTTTGAAGGAGCTCAAACCACCCTTAGAACCCAATAGAACACTTAAGAAATGGAGCAAACAAGTTAGGTGAGAGCTAGAGAAAGAAATAAGTGATTTGCGGCGGAAAAATCCAGATCTAGGGTTTTCTGCGCATGTTTGTTTATATAGAATTCGACGAATGACCGCGGTCACTGTAGCATGACCGCAGTCACTATGCTATTACCGCGGTCACTGTGCTATTACCGCGGTGGACAGACTGGTGTGCATCGTTCATTTTTGGGTTTTTCGCGTGATGACCGTGGTCACACAGATATGGACCATGGTCACCAGTACCCACTTCTTTGTTCGTTTCTGGGTTTCTACCGTGATGACCGCGGTTACTGTATGACCAACCGCAGTCACCAGAATGATGTATTTCCCTTCATTTTCTGGGTTTCTCATGCAATGACCGCGGTCACTATAGGACCGACCGCGGTTACCAGAATGAAATTCTTGGTGTTCAGTGTCTTTCTTCACCATTTCTCGTGCTTCTCGGATTGACATCACTCGTACACTCATTTATACTTATAATACATGGTTTTTAGGTATTTTGGCCATTTTGATTCTTTTACCAAGTTGTTATTCAACTTTATCCGCTCACTAGCGACGTGGAGGTCTCATAGACTTTTAGGGTATTACACTAAGAGTTTTTGTCCTCCTTATTGGTTGTGTAGGCCACACTGAAGAAAGGCCCTAATCGATCTCATCCTAGCAATAAAACTTCTTCCCCTCTGCGTGCTGACTGACTGGCCACGTTACTGAGTTCCTAGGAAGGAGCAAGAGAAGAAAATGGATGCACCCTTGCTCTAGTCAATCATCAATGCCGACACCGCGAGAGGAGAACATGTACATGGCAAAGCTGGCGAGCAATGTGATGAACATTGCAATCAACGACAACAAATCTTGCAGATCTGAATAGAGATGAAGCAACACCGACTAGGCTACAATAACATTGTAACACCCTGACTCTCAACCGGGCTTTCTGGCACGTGTTATGGGTCGTCGTCTGTTGAGAATCGGAATGTTATTTTAAATTTTTTTGTCAAAATCTTTTTTTTTTCAAATTCAAGTTCATGATAAATATTCTCAATGAAATATATGAAAACACATTTTTATAAAACATGAGATCAAAACAATTTTTCCACTGTATTCACCGAATTTTCACAATTAAATAAAAACAAATTAAAATCAGAAATCATTTCTATGGAAATTCATAAATTACAAATCATAAATCAAGTAGCAGAATCACTTCAAAAACTTATATTAAAACGATAATTGTTAAACATATAATATTGTTCAATGACCTGATCGATTGAAATTCAAAACCAAAATAAATACAATAAAACAATGGCATTAAACTCAAAAGAAAAACATACATGTCGTTCTATTATGAAATAAAGTAACTTAAATAGAACCTCTAATCCTCGTATCTCGGATAACCTCCTCCATGAGGTTCCCAAGGAAAGGCGAGAGAGTCTTCAGACATAGACTGTTGCGCACTACATCCATGTGTTCTGAAAAATGAAATGGGAGTGAGCTTGAAAGCTCAATGGATCATTCATACACATCACACGCATTATACAGATCAACATTCAAAACATTACAAACACTTTCACACATTAGGCATTTCAAACATTCATTTGGGTTTGGTCGAAGTCTGAGATCGGAAAAATATTGAGATAACTCTCGATGTTGCCCATGATCTTATCTAATCAAAGAAGGTCTCGAGTACCATCTAAAATCAGTCACGTCTCAATATCATGATATCACAGTCTAAGAGAAAGTACTTACTGCAGTCTCGTATTACCTCCTAAAGACTTCTAGCTGTCGCAGACAACTCAAGGTTGGGAATACCTACGATCCGCCTTGTGGCTCATCGATCTCAAGCGGTGACATATAGGAGATGTCATCTCAATTCACTTCAGGCTGTCGATCGCATCGGTACATAGATTTAAAATGGTTTCTAAGTCCTTCGAATATCTTGATTTGAAATTAAAAACTTTAATAATTGATTCCCAAGCTTTTACAATTTGTTCACTTCTAAATAATTTATTTAGATTTGAATTAATAAATTAAAAACACTAAAACTTAAATTTGGCTCCAATTAAAATTCCTTCTCCACTGCTCTATAATTTTAATTTGATGATAGAAAATTCACCTATTAATTTTCAAAGCCTCTATTACTCCTCCAAATTAAATAGAATAATCTAAGTCTTAAACCATATAAAATTCTTTAATTTCTTATTTTTCATTTCAACTTAAAAATAAAATAACTCTAAATTTTAAAATCTTCAAAGTTCATCTTGACTTTTAAATAAATGATTTTTGTTTCAACAGGACAACTTTAATATTTAATATTTGCATGTAGATTTTTAATTTAATTATTTCAATTAAACAAGAGCATTCGAATGTTTAATATTCACATTTGACTCCTAATTAAATTTAATTTCAATTTTTGAATCTCCACAATTTAAATAATTCAACTAATATCATAAATAAATTAATTACGAACAAAATAAGACTTTTAAATATTATAACTTTAGTTTTAAGGTTTAAAATTTTATTCTTTTCTTATAAAAGATTCTAAATTTCTTAAGGTTCATTTTTTTTTTCATGTTTTCAACTAATCAAAATAATTAAATTTTAAACTTCTAATATTATTTCTCATCTACTACAAAAATCATTCCTAATTAAATTAGGATTGTATCTACAAAATCCTTTAAATTGAGTTTCTAAATATGTTAAACTTCCTAAACTTCGATATTTATATGTCAAACATCTATTCAAAAATTCACAAGTATAAAAATAATAGTTCCACCAAAATATTCAATAAGGTTTTTAAATTTTTAAATCTCATTTTGTCTTCACGTCTATCATCAAATAAAAATAAATTTCAAACTATAAAAAATTTAAAAATCCAAAACTATAACTCTCATATTGGTATTCGCTACTAGACATAGCTCGTTATCTTCATCGCTCAAACAAACATAGCAATGCGCAAAATTTCTTTGCTGCTATTCGTTCTTCACACATATCGCAACAATGCACGAGCAGCTCACCCAAATTTTAGATTTGAAATCACGCTCAAACCAGATCGCACAACCTTCATCTTTCGTTCAACATGGCCGTAGCAGCAAAAACATCCAAACCGTGATCCATCTTCTTCACGAATCTATAACAGTAGAAACACACACATATGTATCTTCATGGCCAGCACATTACGACCAGCACCTTCCCATCTTCTTCATTTCCACGAACTAGCAGCAGCAACCATATTTCATTCCATCATCTTTCCATCTTAATCGGCACACTAATCTCACAAAACCCAAATCGCACCTCGCGGCCAACCTCAACCAACATCAGCTTTCCTTCTCTTCATTTTTCACGTCGTCACGGTTAGAACACACACTAGATTTCTTCTATTTTCTTGTTTGTTCATCACAGCCAACAAGATCTGAAAACATTTGTGATTGATCGTTATACTCCAACCCATTGAAACCCCAAATCACAAACTGTACGAGCCCTAGTTTTTGGTTTGTTCTTCGACCACATCGAAAATCTGGATTTCAACCTCGTTCTTCACAGACCAAACCAGAAATTCAAGATTTGAAAATTTCTTTCGTCCAAAACTAGCAACATCCAAAAATCTCTGTTCAATTTTCTTGTTCGATCATCAAAACCCCAAATCAAGAAAACCCCCAAATCTATATTGTTGTCCATCGTCCTTCATTCTTGCCGTGCTCAAATCAAAATCCCCTTCTCTTTGTACGTCCAGCCAAACACCAACCAGCTAGAAGCCAACAAAAATCTGGTTTCTTCTTCTTCAATGCATGGTTTCTTCCTCTTTTCTTCTTGTTCGTCACACCACAACTCAACAAAACTCCAGATCACGAAATTTCTGGAAACTTTTTTCTTCTTTCGTCTAATTTTCAGATTCTTCTTGGTTGTTTTTCATTCTCTTCTTCCTTCCTCTATTTGATCATCACTGTTCAACCACAAACCCCCAAATCACCAAATGATTTCTCTTCATCGTTCTTCCATTATCATGAAAATTCCAGATTTTTCCTTTCTTTTTTCCCCTAAAACTTAAAAATTTTAAATGTTATTAATTTTCAATTAAATAATATATTTTAAGAATCAAACTAGAAAAAATTCAAAAATTTCTTCAAAGAGAAGGAGAAAAAACTCAAGTTGATGATTTCCATGAGGCACAAGACCCCTTTATATAGTGTTTAGAATGGGAGGTTACATCAACCATAATAATGACATTTAAATAATCTCATTAATTTGAACATTATGAGATTTAGAGGTTACATAACACTAAATATTAAAGGGGTTACAAAGGCATTCAATTTTATTATTATTATTATTTATAACACTTCTCCTTTGAATGCCTTTTATATTAGAATATACCTCATTAAAACCTTACTAGATAAAACACAGTGGGAAAAAAATCTAGAAGGAAAAAGAGTATATATTCTGATGAAGTCTTATAATATTGTTAGGACTGCCTCGTTAAAAACCTTGCAAAAAAAACCTAGTGGGATAAAACCTTAGCTAACGGAAAAAGAGTACAGTGCACTAATCAATAACTTCTCTTTATTCTCCCCCTGTTGATGATATCATTTAAAATCTCGAAGCATACGCATCTCAATGTTATGGACAAACTTTTCAAATAATGTAGTCGATAAAGCCTTTGTAAACATATCTGCCAAATTGTCACTCGAACGAATTTGTTGAACTTCAATCTCACCATTCATTTGAAGATCATGTGTGAAAAAGAACTTTGGGAAAATATGTTTTGTTCTATCTCCTTTTATATATCCTCTTTTTAGTTGCGCAATGCAAGTAACATTATCTTCATATAATATTGTTGCAGCATCATTCTTCGAAGATAAACCACAAGTCCCTTCAATATGTTGAATCATTGATCTTAACCAAACACA
>JAJIYU010001257.1:0-37466 GCA_030144865.1 Tinospora cordifolia | reverse complement strand
AAAATTTAAATACAACATTTTAAGAAAAGAAATAATTATTTTTATACAATTGAATTAAATTAAATAAGATAAAATAGGATAATTTAAGATTAAACAAATAAAAAAAATCAAATCAAATGCATATGTTATTAAAATAGATAAAAAAAAAAGTAATTCGTCATTTTAGACTATTTTATCATAATATAATAGAATTAAGGATAAAGTTCATTTTTTCCTCCAGTCAAGTCATCTACGTTTATGCACCAAACAAGGGGTAAATGGTGGCATAATTAACGTAGCATCTGTGGTAATAATAATAAAATAAACGAAGCAAAAAAAAAAAAAAAAAAAAAAAGAAAAGAAAAGAAAAGAAGAAGAGAAGCCTCTTTTTCCGAGTGGGTTTGATATCTGCGCCTCCACTACGTTCCATTGTCAATTACTTCGTCTTTCTTCTTCTTATTCTTGAGATCGGTATTTTATCTTTTTCTAACCTAACCGCTCTCGATCTCTCTGTAACTCGATCGCGATTTCTTTGAGTTTGACGTTATTTCTTTCTCCGTCGAGCAAGTGATTCACGAATTCACTAGAGTTTTTTTTAGGGTTTATATATATATTTATATATATAATTTTTTTTTTCTTTTTGGGTGATGGATTCGGAGGATGACATGCATGACGCGAATGATGTGGAGTCGCTTGAGGATTTCTACAGTGGCGAGACGGCCATGGCCAGCGATGATGGCGATGACGATTACTTGTTCATCGACAATGATTCCGATGATTCTGATGACAGTCTATCGTATCGGCCGCAGGTGAGAAAATTGCGGCATTTGCGTCGGATTTTCGTTTGTCGTAGTAACAATTTGTTCCGTCATTGGGAATATTAAGGCTTTTTGAAAATGTTTTTATTTTTATTTTTTTATAATTTCTGTTTTTTTAGTTGTAGTGATGGTAAAAGGTGGTTGATGGTGGAAAGGACTTAGCTTTGGCTGAATGGTGATCGAGCTTTTTTTTGTAATTGATGCTAGGAGTGATTTTGGTATCGATTGTTAGAAGGAATTAAGAGGATCACTTGGAGGTTAAAAGCGGAAAGTGGTTAACGGCTATATAAGAGTGACAGCTCTTTTTTTGGTTTAGATGGTCGAGATTAAAATGAAATGCTCTTGTTTCCCCAACTATTTCTTTTATTTATTTTTGGTAATTCGGTTGGATGATGAATACAGGACACGAATTGAGAACAATTAAAGTCAGATGTTCCCGGATAATGGATTACCAACTGAATGAGCGTCTTCTGTATGAGCAAGGATCGAGATTCCTATTATATGGACTTCTAGAACTAAAACACACCAAGATTGATTTCTAACAAAGTTGTTTCACTTCATTTTATTTATTTATTGGGGCAAAACTACCAGTAAATTAAGCGGGCAGTTACTGAATAATCCAATATTTTATGTGGGATTTTTTTTTTCGATTGTTGTTTACTGTAGATTTATTCGTCAAACTATGAAGGAAAATATGAGTTATATTGACCTCTAAATAGAATTAAAAGGTTTGAGTTGTATTGGCTTGTTAAATGCAACACACTGATTAATGTACTATAAAACTATATATGGAATGGCTCCTAGAACTTCTAGATTAGGACTACTTTTTGTTGCTATATATGATTTGGGAGCCTACACGGAACTTTTAAGTTATAAGGGAGGTTATGGAATGTTTTGGGTCTAAGTCTGTTGGCATTGGAATGCTAATGCTCTAAGTTCAGAAAAACAGAGTGTTTCAAATATCTGTATTGAAACATTTGAGCGTAGGAAAGTAATTTCATGGGTTATTTAGAATAGAGAAAGAATAAGGAATAAATTGTAATGATAATTAGAGTTTACAATAATCTAACTCTTGTTAGCCGAACAAAGCCATGCACTGCAAATCAAGTTAGCTCAACCTTTTCCTAATCATGTTGCTCCACAATTTTGTTTATTCTTCCCTTTCAATGACCTAGGAAGTTGAAACAACCTCTAATGCGAGTGTAAGGGTATATAACGCCAAATGTTGCAATCTTGAGAGCCTTGTGCACTAGGTGCAACTTGCAAGTAGGGGTGACAAAAAAATTAGGTTGCGGAGGTTCATGGTTTGAGCAAAACCTTGTATGGCCTTATATTTGGTATTCTGAACTAAGGGCAGTTCTAATTCAAGTAGCATGTTGCAAAATCTGCCCCTTTAAAAAAATTGGGTTGCTTTGTTTTTTGTTTTGCCAAAATTTCAAAAATTTGTAATTATTGTTAAGTATTAAGTATGATTAATAAATGCGGAACTTACGTGAGAAGAAAAATTATTATACACTAGCAACGTACTATAACAAAAGTATTTTTATGACACTATCCCTCTGACAATATATTTTCGGCATGGCAAGAAACAAGAACAATTTTACCCTTAGATGAGCTGGGAGGATATGAAAGTACTTTCCTATCCCTCTGACCTTGTTTTAAACATGGGCCTTCGTTCTTTGCCCAAACCTGGTCCTTTTTTAATAGCCTAATCCTTGTTATACTTGGCCTTGCTGAACCAAGAAACTAGCTTTGAGCACATTTTGGGACTCTCACTGTTTTCAAGGTGCCAAGGCATGATGTCTAGGCAATTTATCCTATCCAGGTCATTCATAGATTAGCTGAAGCCTAGATGTTACCTAGTTTTTTTTTTAATAGGTCCCTAGATAATGAATTAATTATTAATACTTACCTAGACTTTTTATATGAATTATGTGTACACGTAAATGTATTGTGTAATAAATATTAATTTATGTCAAAAAATATTAATTTATGTCACAATAGACAACAAATATTTATTGTTGGATGGCTACTAAAGGGCCTCCAACTATTGTTAGAGATTTTAACAACATTCTTGGTCGGAGTAAATGGAAAGAAAGATTTAGGGAGAAAAAGATTTGAAGGTTTACTGATGAAAGTGAGTAGGTTTGTATGTAAAGTTTAGTTATTTTATTTTTATTTTTATTTTTAAAGGAAAAATTACGAGACCCCCAAAACTTTCCCATTGCCTACCTCTCCTTAAGCTGATACATTTTCTCCCTAAAATGCTTAGTTGTGCCTTAAAAACATTGGTCTCCTACATGAATCCACTCTATAAACAATCAAATCTTTTGTTTTGTCACAAATAGTGATTTCCTTTGGGAGGTTCATATTAGGGAGTAAGGGCCGCACCTTATTTCTTGGGGGCAGTTCAATAGAAGACTAAATTGCGTGAGATGGGCATTGAAGGCCTTATCATGAGCAATAAGGCATTGGTCGGAAAGTGGTTGTGAAGTTCTAGCATGAGCATGATCATGTGTGGATGTAGATAATGTGCAGTTGCCATAGGATGGGGGCTAATCGTCGAGATGTAGGACTTTCACCATCATCTACGTTTGGAAGTCTTTGGAAATTATTTCACGTTGTATACTCTTGTTTTTTCCCCCTAATTTTACTTAAATGTGGTAGGGGCAATTACATGTGGCTTTGCAGGGACATGTGGAGTTGAACCATTATGTCATCCCTCCCTTAGGTTGTACAACCACTTCACATTTTATAATCAGCCAATTAACACTTTTTGGTGTTATGACACTTATCATGACTCCATGTGTTGGGATCTTCCGTGTTACATGTCGTAGTTTGGGGTGATGCTGAACACCGATTAAATATGATTCAGCATTGTGTGTTTTACTGAGGAAAATGATATAATTGTATGGCCATGGTGTCCTTTGAGTTTATCTTCCACCATATACTTCCTCTCTTCTCTCCTTGACAATCCTTCCATCCTCCCTTTCCCTACCATACATTCCTATCGAAAGCAATATGTGTCATCAAATTAATTTTCTTGGGTGTTTAGTTGGTCTAAAAGATTAATATGAGTGATCTCTTACAAAACCAATTTTGGAAGATGTACTTATTCCTATGTTGTTGGTTCTTATGTAAATAACAAGCATAATCTATTGGATATATTTTTGGCTAGTCCCTTTTCAACAAACATTTGGAGCAGATGGGTCTCTTTCTCTAGTATTATCGTAAGCACCTTCAGAGTTGACTTAGCATTGTCTTTTCTCCTCCTATAATTGTTTTTACTTATATTGGCGATATCAGTGGACTGTAGTTTGTTTGGCGGTTGTATAATGTATTTGGATGGATTGGAATCATTGAATTTTTGAGGATATATAGTTTTTGGGTTTTAATAGCTCTTTACTAAAGAATCCCCAATGTCTGATTGGATGAGATGGTTGGATTGGAAGGGATACATTCTCGATTCTTTAAAAAATGTTTTTTTTATCAATTATTGCTTGACATGTCATTGCATACTATTGTTGCTAATAGTTCAAACTAAACTAGCACATCTATTCCTCAAATCTTCTTCATGTGTCCAGAGCATCTTAATTGATTTAATCTTATTTTTATCTCCTGTTGGGGCTATTGTTAGACGAATGCTTCTCTAGATAATTTGTTTTTATTTTTTATCTTATTGTCCATCAGACATCCATCTTGGACATTTACATTTTTGTGAAAGTTAATTTAGTAGCATATATAGTTTCATTATTAACAAAGTTTCATTTCAAATTGACATTTGAAGTGGCTTTGGACCATCCTAGTCCTTTATATGGTTTAGTTTTAATGAAAGGATTGGGTTACTCTGCTGTCTCTTAATTTGTTTTAAAATTCAATTTTTGACTGGTGTGTTGTTGAGGTAGATGCCACTCATTTTTTTTTTCAGGTGCATCTGTGCGGTTTTCTGCAACTTAATACCATTTTCATGAATTTTATTTTTCTATTTCTGCACTTTCTTTGTTCTGATTCATGATTAGTAATACTAGTCTGCATATTGCCATGTGTTGCTTATACAAGCATGCACATTCAGGTTTGTCATCTGAACTTTTAAAATTCCTTAAGCATCTAAGTGACGATCCCATTACAATGCATAAAGTGTGGTTTCTTGTTTATGTTATAATTTCTATTCTAAGGCAAGTGAATCATTTTCTGATGAATAAGACATTGTTTCTTGAACTTTCAAATGTCTTCTCCTTATACTTGTATACAAAGGCATTTTTAAATCTTTACTCTGGTAGCTGGCTTAGAATAAATTGTTGCTTGAGTGTGGAATATGTACGAAATTTATTCTTAAACAGTGGTGTTGACTTTAACGTTCTGAGTTTATTGCTGCATGCATGCAAGTATGATTTTGACTTTAAGGTTCTGTATTCCAATTTCAGCAAAACTATACCATTTTGAGTGAGGCTGATATAGGCCAACGTCAGGAAGGAGATATCATGAGAGTATCTACTGTCCTTTCCATATCCAGAGTTTCGGCGAGCATCCTGCTTCGACACTATAATTGGTAGAGGCACTGCTTTTCGTTCATGAAAATTGATTTCATCTGTTTACTTATCAATTTCTGATCTTTGTCAAGTTGCCTTTAAGGTGTTTATTGTTAAATATTTTCTTTTTGCACTACACTTATATGATTTGTTGGCCATGATGTGCATTCCCATGTGTGGTCTCTGAAACTATGTAGTTTTATAAATTGAGAACATCTAGACGGGCATAAAGCAACATTATGTCACTTTCTCTAAATCTAATTATAAAGTTTCATGTTTTGTAGGTGCATTAACTCAACACTTATATGTTTTTGGATTGGGCAGGAGTGTTAGTAAAGTCCATGATGCATGGTTTGCTGATGAAGAAAAAGTACGCAGGACTGTTGGCTTATTGGAGAAGCCAGTTCAGATTCCCAATGTTAGGGAGGCAAGTGTTTGCCATTTTATATAGTAGTTTAATCTTTTTTTTTTTTTTTTTTGTCTCAGTAGATTGATTTGTTGGAAACGAGGGAGTTATATTACTTAGTTGATTTACCATATTCTTATATTCTGCTTTTTACTGCTCACTGCTTACAAATATGTGCTTATGATTGCAGCTAACTTGTGGGATCTGTTTTGAGACGTATCCTAGTGATAGGATGAATGCTGCGGCATGTGGGCATCCTTTTTGTAGTGCATGCTGGAAAGGTTTGTTTCATCATAGCAAGGATTGCATGGATTATTTCGTGTCATAATTGTTCTCTTAGACATGATCATGGTGGTTAGGGCACTTAGTTCCTAGTTGAGTTCTATTATTTGCACCTCAAAACCCTAATGAGCTAGGTGATAATATCTGACGATCTCATATCAAGACTATGTCTATCGCCTATTGTTTGCAATAGCGCTACCGAAGCAACATTGTATACAAGCACACCAAAACTACCCATCGATCTAGAGCTAGCCTCGAAAATTTGGAGTTTACCACTCGTGAGTCTAGATGAAGTCTTGAAAACTTAGAGCAATAAGACCGATTAAATATGCAATTCATGCCACATTAAAACCTATGTATGCATGGAATATGCACAATATACAGTTAACATAAATTATATGCATCAGTTAATAAATTAAAATTACTACTCACAGTCGTTTCAATGCTGACCTTTTATATGGATCGCCCATAACATCGTCCTGGATGGTTGGTGGGATAATTCGGCTGATCGTGTTATTTCTAGTACAATGGCTCTTGACTGCCTCTATTTCATAGTCACAGTACTCTGAGTGTTAACTACCATAGGGTTGTATCTTCTCACTCTTTTCTTTGTGAATTTATGATTTGAGCCTTAAGATATTTTCTTTTTGTTGCAACTTTATATAGAACCAGCATTTTCCTGTAA
The DNA here is from genome assembly GCA_030144865.1 of Tinospora cordifolia. Lineage (NCBI taxonomy): Eukaryota > Viridiplantae > Streptophyta > Magnoliopsida > Ranunculales > Menispermaceae > Tinospora > Tinospora cordifolia. Next base: position 30,767 of record JAJIYU010001257.1, on the reverse strand, counting down.
AATTTAAATTTACCTATTTTTATTGAAAAGTGAAAACTGACTGAAAACTTATGCACTATCTCAAAATTGTTTTCACTAGGATGTGAAGGATCCCAAACTCCTTTTTCTTATTTTTCCTGCTTATAAAAGTGCTTGTTTACAGAAGTTACAATTTCACTGTTCTTTTCATGGATTAATCATTTATTTAATGTGTTTATGCCTTGAAATCAGGTTGTTACTTTTACTGAGATTTTCTTTGAAAATTTTTTGGCAGGTTATATTAGTACTTCAATTAATGATGGTCCTGGTTGTTTGATGTTGCGGTGTCCGGACCCATCTTGTGGTGCTGCTGTTGGTCAAGATATGATCAATAAACTGGCTGATGAAGAAGACAAGGAGAAGTATTCTCGCTATCTTCTTAGATCATATATTGAAGATAATAGAAAGGTAAATCTCCTATTGATGCAGAAGCTTGTTATTCTATGCAGTTTTTTTAAGTAGGCTCCGCTGTTTTATGTGTGTAACAAAGTGCTTTATTCATTATTCAAAAGGAAGAGTTTAATGTTTTTCTTCTTTATTTTCTAGGTATCATAATGTTTTTTAAAAAATTTGTTCTACAATCATTGAGTTTGAGAAATTACTTTTGATAATGGATATTGATAGTTGTATCTGATTGAGAGTTGCTTCAGTTTTATTAATTTGTTCTGCCAAAATTTCCATCTTGCAAAAGATGGCAGGAGAAAGAGAGATATGTACATAGATGGATAGGTATGTAGTGAGGATACCATCCTCAATCCTCATTGAAATTCTAATTCTGCATTAGATTGGTGTTCAATGTTCAATGCAACTCTGAAGTGGGCATTGTATAACTGTACAAATTTTGCATTGTGTTTGATTGGGCTTAGTACTAGAAAGGGCTAATTACATATTTCTCATCTTTTTAGACAAAATGGTGTCCAGCGCCTGGTTGTGATTATGCAGTAGAATTTGTTCTTGGTAGTGGGAGCTTTGATGTTTCATGCAAGTGCTCGTATGGCTTTTGTTGGAATGTAAGTGCATCTGGAGAGTGTGTGTGTGTATGTTGATTTTTTTGGATGTTTTCATGATGTGATTAGTATTTGATATGCATCTTCAGTGTACAGAGGAAGCTCATCGTCCAGTGGATTGTGCTACTGTGGCAAAGTGGATTTTGAAGAACAGTGCTGAGTCAGAGAACATGAACTGGTATAGTATTAATTAGTGTTTAGCTTCTAAAATGATTTTAGTGGAATTTCTTTCATTCTTTTTTTAAATTCTTTTTTGGTTACCACTTGATGCATATATGGGGCTCTCATTACTAGCAAGCTAATATTTTTTCATGTCAAGGCATGATATCCTTGGGTATTAACTGCTTTTGCAAAGGCCCATGGTTATGCTAGTTGTTGCCAAGGTGTGACAATCATGTCTGGATATGCACTGTAACCTAATTAGAGAGTCCGTGAAGTTTTATTGTGATCAGACTTCGTTTGACTCATGGAAAAGGTCTAGTATGATTGTCTTCACATTTTGATTTTTCTTTTAGAAATAGGTAAAAAGCTTAACATCTATTATAGGGAGGGACATGAGTTTGACTTTCTTGGTGTCATGTTATAGTTCATCAGGATTTCTTTTTGGTTCAACCCAAGGGCCGGTGGCTACCTTCATTCTGGAGGAGATGTAGGTAGTTCTCTTGACTTTGGGTAGGTTATAGGACACTCTCGAGAGGTGCGGTGCGGGGCCCATCGGGATGCGAGGTTATGTGTACAATGCCGGTATGCCACCCGGTTTTGAGTTTGAGCATATTGAGCGATCTTGAGCTATTGTGTTTGAGTGTGCTTCAGGTAAGATGCGCTCAGAGGGGTTCATCCAATGATTGATGCGCTTGGGGAAGCCATCCATAGTATCTATGGTATACAGTTAGGGGTCACGTGTACCGGTATGCCTGAGTTATCCAATAGTCCCATACAAGCTAGTTACCTATGATTTCGATATAATAATGAGTTTAAGATGATCAGGTGGAAGCATGAAGACTTAGAGAAAGGACAAAATATGGTGAGGTGGGAGCAGCTCAGCAAAGATATTAGAAAGGGAGGGCTAGGAGTTGGTGACATGATCAAGTGAAACATTACATTGTGGAGAAAGTGGTTGTGGAGAATGATGGATAACCTGTACGTTTTGTGGGCTAGAATAGTGCACAACATTCATGGGATAGAAGCTTTCGATATATATGGCAAATTCAGAGCATATGTTATATGAAAAATTGGAAAAGGAGATCATGTAAGGTTCTAGATAGATATTTGTATGGTAAGGACACTTTTAAAGTGAGGTTTCCAAACATGTATAGCAAATTCGGACCATATGTTATATGAAAAATTGGAAAAGGAGATCACGTAAGGTTCTAGATAGATATTTGTATGGTAAGGACACTTTTCAAGTAAGGTTTCCAGACATGTATAGACTATCCCAGAAAAAAGAGGCCAGAGTCTTATAATTTAGAAGTTGCAGCTTGGTGGAGGGCCGGATGCAATGGGGATGGAACTTACACATTTTCAGTAACATCAGCGACGATCAGGTGGATGAGCTAGGAGAGCTGCTGATCACTCTCTACAACTTCCATTTGAGTAATAACAGTGAAGAAGACAAACCCACATGGAATGAGGATCCTAGTAGAAAGTTTGCAGTGCAATCTTTTATGATTCAGTTATCAACTCAGACAAGTGGACAATCACACATACCTGTGGATTTCATTTGGGACACAAAGGCACCAATGAAGGCCAAGATCCTAATGTGGATTATCAGCTTGAATAAGTTAAAGATTGCAGAGAATATATGGCAAAGACTCCCTCACTATATTCTGAATCCCTACATTTGCCTTATGTGCAGGAAAAGCAGGGAGATAACCCATCATCTGCTAGCAGAATGTGACATGGTGAAAGCTCTTTGGCGACAATGGATGCAAATAAATAACAGCTTCACTCTCCCTGATACTAATACTCTTTTTCACTTCCCGGAAAGGGGTATACCTCTATAACTCAAGCCATGCTGGAAGGTGGTGCTGGTAGCTTTATGGTACTCTACATGGGAAGAGAGAAACACCTGAATCTTTTTGGACAAACAGAAATCGGAGAGGATGCTTTGGGAATGATCCAATTTTATGTTTGCCACATGGATTTTCACCACCAAATTAGGGTTAGGTTACTCTTGTGGAGAATGCTATGTAAGGGGGGCAGTATTTTATAATCTTTATAGTCTTCTTTTGTACTAACAGTATGGATATCTTATCTGGCTGGACTATTCTCATTTTTTCTTAAAATAATCGTTTCTGTTAAAAAAAAAAATAATGAGTTTAAGACTTCCATTGAGCTAAATGAATTGAGTTTGTGTGAGTGGCTAAGAATAAGAGTATTCAAGGCGTCACATGGGCAAATCTAAAATACAATGTTATGCTCATGACGAAAGGGCAACCTTATTAACATTCAGTACTGCTTGCTTTGGCTTTCTGATATATCAACTCTAGAGGTAGCATAATGCAACTCTGTTCAAGTTTTCTCATCATGTCATACCCTTTTTTTCGACTCTGTTTTGCTTCTTATCGGCTCAGTTGTTATTATCTTTCCTCTTGATTAACAGTTAATTTATGGATTACTTGGATCCAAAAAATTTCTTTTGGTCTTTGGATTTGTATTGAAGTGTCTGTAGCAATATTGACATAGAATGTGTTATAATTTTTGAGTCAGCTAACACAGTTATTGTATTGCATGGAGTAAACTATAATTCGTTAAAGGAAAGACTTGAGATATAATATCTAAAAACTTCAATAAAATTTATTTTTGACTTTTTTTTTTAATTGGATTTGCACCTGATTGATGCTTTTATAACAATGCCATTTGATGTTGTGTGTCTAGATCTCTTTGATTTTAGGTGTAGGTCCAGTGATTCCTTTCACCTTAACTCCCCCTATATCCAGGATGTTAACCTTTAATTATGTATACTTTATCATTGAATTAACAAATAAATTTTCTTGACTCCTCCTAGATGGGAGCAAAGTAGCTTATGGATGGATGGAAAGATGATAATTAAGACGCTAACCAAACACAAAACCCTAAGATCAGAGGTTAATCCTTACCTTCTTATAATAGGAATGTAAATAACTTGGAAAATAAGTTTTGTCTCTTCCAATGCATGGTTGTTGGTTGACTAGCTCCTCATAAGAAACACAAATTTCTTTGTAATTAAATTCTGAACTAATTTGTTTCTAGGGGTGGGGAGATATGTACCTGAAAATTAATCATTAATGGACGTCAATAGAAAAGAAAAGATGATTATAGCTAGTGGTATTCTTTCCAACCAACTCTACCCTTTTGGGTTAAGTTTTAAGTAAAATTGGGTTGGGTTGGATTGAGTTAGGTGTAAAAATTTGTAACCTGATCTTTTGGTTGGGTCAAGATTTTATAAATCAACTACAGTTGGGCCAATTTTTTATAAATCAACCAGAACTGACTGAAATTCATAAAAAATAATACTTATTATTATATTCTTTATTTTTGTTGTAGGCATTTATCATAACTGAATTATCTAAAATCTTATGATTTAAATAATACAAATGAAATTAAACTACTATAATATTCATATTTGACTTGCAAATAGTGTAATAAAATATTATTTTGATTTTATAGATTAGTACATAGATTATGCAATTACATAATTGATAAATCAATATATGAGTTGTTTAACCCAACCAACCCAACCAATCCGACCCGATCCAACCCGAAATTATTGGATTGGGTTTAGTTTTGGTCAACTGAACTTGTTTGGGTTGAGTTGGTATCTAGCCATAATGTGACCTGCCCACTTGTTAACACCCCTAATCATAGCCCAGTTCTGCAACCAAATTACTAACAAAAACAAAATTTTTATTCAACCATATCACCAAATGGTGTCTTAGATCTTGCTAATGGAATGCATTTGGAACTTCTAAGAACTCGGTTCTTGTGAGTGAACATTTTTCAATATGGTCGCCATGTAGTACTTTGTTTTTTTTGCTCTTTTTATTTTTATTTTTATTTTCTGAGAACATGATAGTTAAGAAAGATATAGCTGTTTTGAAATTTGCAATATAACTTAACATTTGGTCTTCACCTATCAAAATAATAAAATTGAAATCTGGTTCTTGATGGAATCAAGTGGAGGAAAATGCATTTTTATTGCCAATCCCATATAGTTGCAAAAGGACTTTCTTGATTTTACTTAAATAGAGTTGTATGTCCTTTTGGGGGCATTTTTTCATGCATGCAATGCATTGTGCAGTGTTCTAAGAGACATGACACTTCCATCAACATGCCACTTTTTAGGAGGTGGGACTAGCTTGTTTCTGATTCTTCTGGCACATAAAATTCATTTGTAAACCTCACTTTGGAAACTTTGATACCCTTAATACACCTCTCAAATGAAGCAGCCTACTCATGCTCCTATGTGCATCCAAGTCTCTGTGATGTAAAAATTTCCATTGATGGAAGATTTCAACATTAGGTTTTGATACTACAATTTCTTCATTTGAACATGATATGTATTATATATAGCCGATAGTTGCAGCATTTATTTTAGTACATTTTTATTAAAATCTACATGTAGAGATTTTTTTTTCCAAGTTTGTACCTTGATTCCCCTTAATTTTCTGACAATTCTAATTTAGGTTGCTGAATCATGGTTCAGGATACTAGCTAATTCCAAGCCGTGTCCCAAGTGCAAGCGACCGATTGAGAAAAATCAGGGATGCATGCACATAACGTGCACACCTCCTTGCAAATTTGAGTTTTGCTGGTAAATTTTTGTTATTTCTTGTTAAACAAATACAGAGACATAGAAATACCTTCTCTAATCAAAATAAATTTAGTAGACTTATTCCATATGAGAGAGAGGTGTCTTCCGGCAAAGAGTTGTAGAACAAAGTAGTAGTTGTTTGAGTCTTCATTATGTTTATGAGAAGCAATTTGTTCTTTCTCTTTTACATTTGTGTTCCTTTTTGCATTTCTCAGGCTGTGTCTTGGTCCATGGTCAGATCATGGTGAGAGAACTGGTGGTTTCTATGCATGTAATCGTTATGAGACAGCAAAGCAAGAAGGAGCGGTATTTATTTTTGTTTTTGCTCTTCTATTTTCAATTGAGAATGCTATCCATCTAATATTAGGAGCATAATATTTGAGGCTATTATGAGGATCACTGATGATATTTTAAATAATTTCACTGGTGACAGTATGATGAGACTGAGAGGAGAAGAGAGATGGCTAAAAACTCTTTAGAGAGATATACTCATTACTATGAGAGATGGGCAACAAATCAATCGGTATTTTCAGATTCTTCAACATTTCTCTTGTTTGTCGAAAAATTGGCATGGTTCAGGGATTGTGATACTATTGCTGCTAGCACTTGATTGTTGTTGCTTGAAACAGTTGCTACATTTCAGTTTTCATTACTGGAGGGAACATGTGCTTCCTGTCTAACAAATGTGATCTTTCCTATTTGCACTTTCAGCAGTTTGGTTTAGACATTTCTTTTGTTGTGTATTCTTCTTGATTGATGGAATTTCAAGCTTGTGCCGCTTTTGTTCACAGTGGAAGGATTGGAGTAATGTAGAGTCTTTGGTTTGTGATTTCAAGAAGATGAGTTCCATAAAGGCATGATAAAGGATCAAAAGCACAGTGTAATTAGAGGCTAGATGATTTGCTAGGTAAAGTGCCCTTGAAACTGCCTTCTCCTAGAGATGACCCATCCAATCTATAATTTTGGTGGTATCTAGGACCAGCTCTAAGGCCTTGAAACTCCCAGCATCATGTCTCACCCCCACCCTCCAGGGTGCTAGCCTAATGCTAAGAATGAGACTTGGATGCCACTAGGGGCATCTTCACTTGAGCAACTAGGGGCCAAAGGTATTAGTCAGGGGTGAAGCCTAGATGCCATCAATCTTTTTTGTGCTTTTGTGGTTTTTCCCCAAAAAAATAAAATAAAATGATGGTGCCAGAAGTAAGAGGGGCATGGTCAGGGAAATGAAAAGGTGTGAGCATGATCTTTCTATACGTTTGAAAGAAAAAAATTAATGATATTTTGATATTTTGATCCTGAACCAGATTTTCAAACAATGATCATGGCCATGATCCAAATTCTTATAGAAGTGATATTGTTTTGTTTTGTTTTGATGGTGAAGAGTAGAGGTTTCTGCTTTTCTTCTGTACGAGCTTATAACTCATAATCAATTATCAAATTATTATATTCAATTTTATAAATTATCTTAGTTTTTTTTTTCAATTCGTGTAATTGATTCCAATAATTCCATTTAGTGTCAGAATTTTGTGTTTCAAATATGTTATATAGCTCTCATGATTATTTCTAATGCGAAGAACAAGAAATCACAATCTTGGTATCTATACATGTAAAATTGGCCCATCTACAGTCCCATAACTTTAAATTGGGTTTTCATCAGGCTTTTATAAGAATTTAAAGGGTAGACTAGATGTCCGATATGACATTAAGTAGTTGTATAGATACCAATAACACTATATAACACACACCAAAAAAAAAAATCACATATTTGGGATTGACACAGTCTATAAGGTTCATAATATTTCATTTATATATGTTTTCACTCAAGGTGGGTCCAAAAATACCATAAAACCTCATGGTAAAAACTACATTGTTAGACGCATCCACAAGTGAAAATCATTTTTTTTTTCTGATGAAAGTGGGTGAAAACACCTTCTATTATTTATTAGTTTGTTATTATTTTTTATTTTTTGCTTCTGTTAAACTCATTAATTCTTAATACAGTAGGATAAGCATCTTGTTCTTTTTTATTCCCATGCTCCTTGACCTAGTCTAATAAACCAATTCCCTTCTTTCAAATAGTGTAATTATACTGCTTTTGCTAAGGTGTTTTCATTAATTTTTGTCCTAATGGACGTTTCCACCAGTATAATTTTTATTATAAGAGGTGTTTTTGGTGTTACCAAAAATGGAGTTTGGACCATGAATTGAAACATATGGATTTGATATTGTTACTCCAGTAATTGTGTAGACCTTGAATATGTCATTTGTTTGTCTTACATATTGTTATTGGTGGATGTACAATTGTCAAAAGTCAATTTGGATACTTGAAGCCTTTGGATGCCTATGAAGTCCAATGAAAACCCAGTTTGAAACTGTAGGATTGTGGATACATAGTGAAGTCCAGACATTTCCATATTAAAAATCTCTACAAAGTCCAATGAAAACCAAATTTAATAATGTAGGATTGCGGATACATAGTGAGGTCCAGACATTACCATATCAAAAATGTCTACGAAGTCCATTGAAAACCCAGTTTGAAACTGTAGGATTGTGGATACATCGTGAATTCCTGACATTTCCATATAAAAATGCGATTTTTGGGTATCGATTGATATTTTTATTGTCTAAATGAATTCAGCATGAATGTCAAAATTGGATATTAGTTGAAACACCATTAAAAAGCTTGTTTTTACTGTACACTGCCTTAGATATGATTATGAGGGCCTTGTAAAGATGCTTGAGATGCTCTCACGTAGTTCTGAGACCAAAATAGAATTGTGTGATTTGAAAAGCTAGGAATAATTCCCTCTTGTCAACAATCCTACTGGTTCATAGTTTTGGGATCCAATCTTTTCTAAGATTGCAAATGGGCTTGATGGATGGAGAAGAGTCTTTCTCTCAAAAGGGGGCAGGTTGACTCTAATTCAATAGTTTTGGGGATTGCACTCTCAAACTACCTATCCACTTTTAGACTTCTGGTCGGGGTGGCTAAGGAGACTACTAGGAGGTTCAGGTGTTGTTTCTTTGGTGAAATAAGATGAAGTGAAAAGGTTGGGGGAAAAGGCAGGGTGGTTGTCTTGGAATAGATAATGTGCGGTTGAGGAATATGGCCTTCTGTTGAAAATGGCTTTTATATTATAGTTTTTAATTGTAGCAAGTGTGGAGTGGCTTATAGTTGGATGAGAGAGTTGGAGTGGGAGAAGGTGGGCACAGTGATATCACTTCAGGTGGAAGTTATTTGGTCCTCGTATACGTTTGTTCCAACCTTCAACTCTCCTTTATAAGTTCATTGATATTGAATCAATCGAACACACTTCTAATACTTGTTCTTTTCTTGTCTCATGGAGCATGCTGGTTGTAGGGTAGGGGATGGTTGTTGATTTTGTTTCTAGGAAGATGCCTAGCAGGGTGACTCTCCACTTGTTGAATCCTTTCCTCAACTCTTTTGGCTCTCAGAATGAATAAAATATGCTCTACTAATTCCTAAAACCTTTCCATGACTCTTCCTAACCCCTTGTTTTCTGGATCTGGAGAACTAAATGATTTTTCTAATTTTCTACTTAGTTGGCTAGACTAGACTTGGTTAGGATGTCCCACGCTTTAGATAGTCTTTCTTGGCTCCTTAATCCCAATGGCTTTTCTCCACAAGGTCCTTCTTCAACAAGTTAAGTGATTCTTCCTTTTTTTCTTGATTTTCCTTTGCCTAATAGTATTTGGCAAGTCAAAGTTCCATTTAAGGTTTGGACTTCTTGGATAGTTTTGTGCCTGTGAGAGAATTAGTGTTGGCGATTCATTGTAGAGGCAAGAACCTTCTTGGTGCTCTCCACATTGTTGTCTTTTTCGCTTGCATGCGGATTAGAGTGTGGAACACCTTTTCTTTAGTTTTTCCTTTGCTTGGGACTTGTGGAGTAGGTGGTTCTTTTCCTTTAGCCTTTAGGGGCTCTCTCTCTCTCTCTCTCTCTCTCTCTCTCTCTCTCTCTCTCTTCTCCCCCCGCCCCCCAGCCCTTCTTCCCCCCTTCCAACTGAGCGATGAACTGATCTTGTTGCTGCTTTTGCAACTCTTTGTTCATTGTGGTTGCAAATAATAGAATTTACAATAATTGCTATTTAAGTGAGTATCAGCTGCGGTGAAAAAAAAAAAAACTTTAATCATGACTTGTATTTGGGTTATGCCTCTTTCTGGGGTAATTAGCTGTCATTTGCTAACTGGTTGTTAAATTGGAGTGGGTGCTTGTTTGTAGGGGCAGGGGCAGCATGGTTTGTTTGTTGGGTGGGTATGGCGCTGTTCATTTTTATTGAGATTAGTTGTCTTTAAATTTGTATGGCTGTCTTATTCTAATAGTATTTTCCATTTCTTTTTTTTTTGTAAATCTAGGAATAATTAATAAAAATTATTATAATGATTGGTAATTGAGTATGGATTATTTGGATAATGATATGATAGGATTATGTTGATGGTTTTGCTAGGACAGTAGATTGGTTGAAGAGAGTATTTGTATGCTTTGGCTGTTCTAAAAAGAAGTGATGAGGGAGCAAAGTTGTATGAGCTCCTCCTTGGGATTAGCTTGAAGAAGGACAGGTGGCTTTCCTAACACATAGTTATTGATCATAATCAAGGTTAGATCATGAAAATTCCTTGTGTCTTCTTCTTCTAGAATGTGAGCTACAACAAGCTTAGGGAAGGGAAAGGAAAGGCACGCAAGGAGTAGTTGGCTCCTAACCCTATTCAATTGTAGGTGTTGAGACAGTTTTCTATTTATTTATTTTAGCTACTTCAGTATATAGCCTTGTCTATTTGTATCACTTAGTGGGGTGTGGGATGGATTTAATTTTTGATCGTGGTTATGTCATTCTAGATTATGATGTCATTAAATTCTAAAACTATATACATAGGGGTGATGCTGAGATGTTGATAGATTAGATTAGATTTTGTAATAATGGAAAGGTTTTAAGGAAGATTGTTGTATGGGGAGACTACTCCCATTTTTCAAAAAAAGAAAAATGGATGTGTTAGCAGACCACTAGAGCATTATATTTTTCTATGTTGGCCTATGTGGTGTTCTATGCCAATTATGATGTCACTAGATATAATAAAATGTAAATAATCATAATATAAAAAAGGGGAAAAATACACCTCGAACATAGTTCACATAACAATAGGCCTCATAGATAAGCATCAATCTCACCCTAATAGCCTATCTGAAAGGGAAATACCGTCTTTACATTCAGAGGAGACATACAAGAATTGCCAGACAAGATGTGGAGTCCGAACCCAAGATTAGACTATTATTTCATTTCATCCAAACGTCGAAATTGTTGCCAAATTTGCAATTATAGCAACCTCCTTAAATTGGCAAGATAAGCTACTAATATGAGAGACCCAAACACTTTTCAGTAGAAGATGGACACAAGAAGCAGTTATTGGAGAAGGCAAACAATTTTCTCCATATATCTCACACAAACGAACATAAATTAAACAAATCATCAGCACTTTCTCCAACATGAGCACACAAAATACATATGTGCGGGGAAATATAAAGGTTTGAAAGCCTCCTTTGCTGCATGTCATGAGCCTTAATATCTTCTCTTTAGATGGGACCAAAGCCTTCCATATAGAACTAGGCAAGGGAAAGTAGGGAGTTCGAGAGAGGGCCAAAATATTAGAAAAAAAAAATTTATAGCAATAATGATTAGAAGACTTGAAAGACTAAATAAATCAATTACAAGAATTGGCAAAAGAGACATTTTCAATCCAAGATAAAAGAGAGGACATCTCTATAGTTTCCCTGTCGGAAACCTCTCTTGGGATATGAAGATTCCGCGACGGGTAAGAAGAGGACGAATAACTTATAAGGAAGAGAAGCTGAAGATGAATGGTAGACTATGCATATATATTAGGAAAAGAATTTGTCAAGGAACTATTTCCCAACCATTTATCCTCCCAAAATAAGAAATATCAATCATTACCCATAATCCACGATGTGGCCAACCTCACTTGGGAACAAGTAATGATCGTCAAAGGATCTGGAGCTAAAACCTCCTTTATTTAAAAGAGATACGGGTCCACATTATGTAGGGCAATCTCCTATGTTTACTCCCCACCACCCTAAAACCCCCTTGATTTTTTAGCTAGTTAGCCACACATTCCCAATCCGAAGGACATTCTTATCCATTGATTCTTGAACTATAGGCCATTTCACTAAGGTAACTACCTTGTTCCCATTCTTCCTCCTCTGCAATAAGGACTTCATCAACAACTCGATTCTCACCACCACCATCTTTGACACCTTGAATAAGGAAACATAATAAGCAGGGATTGTCGAAAGCACTAACCTAGTAAGTGCTAGTCTCTCGCCCTTAGACAAAAAACTAGGCTTGCATTCCTTCAATCTTCTTGAGACAATACTTTGAACATGGTCCCAAGACAACCACTTGTCAGATTCTTATCTAAAGGCAACCCCAAATAGTTCATAGGCTAGGGCCTACTAAACAATTTATCATATTAGCTAATCTTGCAAGATCTGTTGGACAAACTTTTATCCCTGTGAGTTGGCATTTTGCCATGTTAACCTTCAAGCCAAAACATTCATAAGAACAATCAGCACGTTCAAGGCATAGATCACATTCCTGTCACCCCCTTTTAAAAAGAAAATGGTGTACTCCCCATATTGCAAATGAGATACTTCAGTGTTACCTCCACCTACCCAAGAACATTTCATGAAAGCAACTTCTCTAGGCCTTGGCATCAATGTGCTCAAAATTTTAGCAACAATCATGAAAAAAAAAAAAAAATAGAAAGAGGATCTCCTTGTCAAAGTTCTCTTTGAGTTACAGCTTTGTCCATCGGTTGGCTATTGATAACCAAGGAGTTAAAGATAGAAGAAACGCACACCATCATCCAGAAAATCCAATATGCACCAAAGCCATTTGCCTTCAGCATGAATGACAGAAATGGCAACAAGCTGTGTCAAGTCAACTTTACAAACCATGCCAGCTTAAATACCAATCAAGGTCCCCCCAACATGATGTTTTTCGGATTGTTAGTTGCACATGGAAGCATAAATACCAATGATGTTTTACATGAGGAAGTGCCTGAATGGACAATATCACCACAAGTATGTCTTATTTGTGTGGAGGACGAAGAAAGCATCATACACATATTCACAAAATGTGCAATAGCCAAGGAGATATGGGGAAGATGGTTTGCCTTCTCAAGAGGTTAGTATAAAAAACCAGCTAGTGTTAGGAAAGTTTTAACACTGAATTGCGCACCATCCTCACGTTTTACATAGAGGAATGGAATGACGATTGGGGAGAAGCAGGACTGAAGGTGGCGTGCCAGAACAGCTAGATGAGAGTCGAAGGCATCTTGCCAGAGAAGTGGAATATTTACACTTTCACCAAAATAGGTGAAGTTTGTGATGCCTGCACGAAATCGCTCGCGTGACCACGTCTAACAAATCAATGGAGATGGCTTTCTTAAGATTACGAGGGCAAGATTTTGAATTCCTGCCAAAAGAGTTCGAAACTTATGATGATGTAGGAGTCCAGACATTGAGATTGGTGGAGCTGGAGAGAAACTGGGCCATGAAAGTTAAAGAACTACTAATGCAGATTCTGGAGAAATTCACGAACAACCATCGTGCAGGGCTGACTAACCCCAAGAAATGGAGATTCGGCGGTCAGAGATGCTCGAAGATTGAAATTTTGAGCAACAATGAACCTGACACGTCAACCGAGGAGGATGATGCTAACAGAAGGAAGGAAGGATGACATTTAGGTGGCGGAGTACGAAGGCGGATCAGACACAACAGTGGTGGTAGGCCAACAAATAATGACAAGAAGACACGTGGTAGAGAAGGACCCATAGACTTATGGGCGACCAAAGAAGATTCGGATCGAGCTGTGACCCACTAGATCGAGAATAGCAATCAAGAAGATGGGCTCCCCATACAAGGCCAATAGAGGCATCACCACTATGATACAAGCAGTCTAGCCCTAGGTGTGTATTTTAAAGAAATCGTAAGAGGAAGTAGTCGGCTCGAAAGAGGAAATCAAGCCACGGGCCTTAAGCCACCGATGGAGATGGGCCAAAAGATTAAAAGGGCTGCTAACCGACTCATTTTCAAGGTCTACCAAAGGACAAATAAAGAAGAGGGCCGAAATAGCAAAGGCGCTATGGCATATTGGGAAGCCCAGCAGGAAGGCAACGAGTCTGAATCTGGCTATGACATAGACTTAAGACTTCCAGGCCATGAACCCAGCAGGAAGGCAACGAGTCTGAGTCTGACTATGACATACATGGCCCAGTCTAGGACAGAGAGGGTCTCTGAGACAAGGAATGCTGTTGTGGACTATATTGAAGCTGAAGTCGGGACATTGAGCAAAACAGATCATGGAGGAGATGGAGATCAACCCTAGGTAAATTCTTCTAACTATGACACCTTTCTCTCTTATTCTTCTACTAGATCTGAGGACTCTGGACAAAGCTGCATACCTCCCACACCAAAGATCAAACAATGTTGGAAGCCTACACTTTATTAGGGGACAAGCCGGAGGGGGAGGGGAGAATGATGAGTCAGAGGGAAGACAACGACTTCCAAGAGAATATCCAAAAGGAAGAATATGAAAGAGTGCGTGATTTTCTAGAATCGATCAACGCGCAGTTGATCATAGCCCAACAATTGTTGACGTGCTTCTGGTCTTTATCTTGCCTTATGAAGATATTCAGTTGGAACATTCGTGGGTGCAGGCAAAGAGAGAAGTTGAGACTCGTTAAGAAAACTATTTTTGCAACAAAAGCCGACCTTATATCTTTGCAAGAAACGAAGAAATTTGTAATGGACTGAAGTCTCATTGTGGAAACTTGGAAGCATGGATTTATGGATTGGGTTCATCTTCTGGCAACAAGCTCTTTGGGAGGCATTCTGCTAATGTGGAATAATCGAAATATCGAGGTCGTAGAAAAATGGGAAGGCAATTCTTCTCTAATTGTCAAGGTAAAAGGCCGAGATGAAGCTTTGTGGCGGTTCACAACAATTTATGGTCCTTGTGTTAAAGATGGTAGAGAGGATTGCTTGATGGAGATAGTTGCGATCTCGACTAATATCCAAGGCCCCTGGTGTATAGGGGAGGATTTCAACATGTTCAGGAGCATGGAAGAAAAGAAGAACAGTAATCATAGCTCGGGATCCATGAAAATGTTTGATGAATGGATTTAGGACATGTAGCTTCAGGAACCAGTTCTTAAGAACTTGCTCTTTAGCTAGAGCAACGGGTGAGATGACCTTGCCATATCCAAGCTTGACAGATTCCTATGTAATGAGCAGTGGGGAGAAAAATTTAGTCATCAACGAGTGTGGGGGTATCCAGAGAATAACTTTCAATCACTGACGAATTTTGCTGGATACAGAGGAGGTTAAGTGGGGCCCTGCCTCGTTCAGATTTGAAAAATGAGTGGCTTCAACACCCTAAATTTAAAGATATGATGCAGGAAGAGTGGCTGAATGATCAAAGCTAATGATGGGAAGGGTATAAAATTATGTTGAAGCTTCAAAACCTCAAACATCAATTGCGAAATTGGAGTAGAAGCTAGAAAGAAGAAAGGATGCCAGGACATCAGTCCTATTGAATGACCTTAATCATCTGGATAGGAAGATTGAGAAGGAGGATAACCTTGGCCTTTGGGAGGAAAGAAAGCAGATGCTAGCCAAAATTTGGTGTTGGAGTGTAAACATGAAAGCAAATCTAGGCAAAGAGCTAAGATGAAGTTGACAAAGGAAGGTGAGGTGAACACAAAATACTTTCATAAGGTGTTGTCCTTTAGAAAGTCTCGAGCTACAATTACAAAATTGGAGGATAGGATAGGTAATTTGGTAGAATCGAATGATAAAATTCAGCAAATGATAACGGAGCACTTCACCAAACTATTCATGGAGCAGAACCATATAAAATGGGGGGTTGAAGGTTTGGAATGATAGAATATACTTGAAGAGGACAGAAGATGGCTTGAAGAAGATGAAATCAAGGAAGTTGTTTTTAGTTGTGATGGAGAGAAGGCTCCCAACCCGAATAGATTTACAATGGCATTTTCCCAACAAACCTGAGAGACTATAAAACATGACATCTTCAATTGCTTGAAAGAGTTCCATGCAAATGTTGTGGTAAATCGAAGGGTCAACAAGACATACATATGCCTCATACCCAAAAAAAAAAAAAAAAAAAAAATTAATGCCATGCGAGTGGAGGACTATAGGCCCTTCAACCTCACCACTAGTCTATATAAGATCATTGCAAAGACTTTGGCTAATAGACTAAGGGTTGTCCTTCCTAAGACAGTGAGCGAGTATTGAATGACATTTGTGAAGGATAGGAAAGTTATTTTTTTTTAATGGAAACGATGTTTTATTGATAAAGTAAAGGATTACAAAATTTATTTAGGTATCCACTATAAACATCCTAGGACCCCATCCTAGAATACATTGTTCCACCCACTAAGCTAGTTAGACATTGAATAGCCCATCAATACAGTGCTATGACTAATCTAGAACGAAGCTAAGTAATGAGATTCCTCCCAAATGTGTAGTGGTGGGGAGAATTTATCTGAGAAAACCCTAGCATTTCGTTCCTTCCACAAGCACCATATCACTTCCAAGCTAGCTACCATCCAATGTCCCCTCCATTTCCTAGTCGCTTCCTCCCAATATGGACAGACACCACTATGATTATCTTGATCATCTCCATTAGAAAAGATGGGAAAATGATTCCTCCATCTTTTCCACAAAAAGGAAGCAAAGTTGCACTAACCAAACATATGAGTTGTTGATTCCCCATTCTGCTTACATAAAACACAGAAAGATGGGGACAAAACCCATGCTGGGAACCTTTTCGAAATCATATCTCCTGTATTCACCTTCTCCTTGAATAAAATCTACATGAAGAACTTCACTTTTGAAAGAACGAGTGAAGGATAGGAAATTTATTGACGCCATTTTGATGGCCAATGAAGTAGTAGAAGATTACAGAGTCAATAAGAAGAAAGGTTTTCTGTTGAAAATTGACTTGGCCAAAGCCTACGATTCAGTCATGGAGCTTTATGGACTTTATTATGAAACATAAAGGATTTGGAGATCGTTGGAGGAAATGGATAGGGGCTTGCCTAAACTCAGTAAATTATTCAGTTTTTATTAATGGAAGACCAAGAGGTAAATTCAATGGCTCAAGGGGCCTAAGACAGGGTGACCCCGTCGCTCCCTTCCTCTTCACTATAGTAGCTGACATCCTGACCAGAATTCTTGAGGAAGCTGGTCAAATGGGTAAGATAACGGGCATGACGATTGGAAAAAAAAAAGTTAAACTCACTCATATTCTCTTTGCTGATGACTATCTTCTCTTCCTTCCCAACCAAAAAGAGGAATTAAAGGTGATGATGAATGATTTGCATACTTTCAGCTTCTTAACTAGTATGGGAATGAATGGGAACAAGAGTTACCTTTTGGGAATTAATATAAGCACAGGGGAAGTGAGTTCTATGGCAGTTGAGATGAAAGTCTCCACAAGTACATGGCCGACAAATTACCTAGGTATGCCTCTAGGAGGAAACCCAAACAAGAGAGGTTTCTGGGAGCCAGTGATAACAACAATCAGGAAAAGAATTGCAGGATGGAAGCACAGTTATCTGCCTAGAGGAGGAAGAATGTTGTTGCTAAAATCGGTTCTTGAAGCATTGCCTACTTACTTTATGTCTGTCTTCAGAATGCCAAAAAAGGTTGTTGGAGATATTGAAAAACTTATGCGGGACTTCTTATGGAAATCAGAAGATGCATCAAGGGGTCAAAATTTGGTAAAATGGCATCAAGTATGCAAAGACATGTCACAGGGAGGGCTGGGCATAGGAGGAATGATCAAGAAAAATATGGCATTACGGGGTAAATAGTTGCGGAGAATGATAGAACATCCAACAACCCTTTGGGCAAAAGTCATCAAAAGCATTCATAGATCCAAGTGTTTCGGGCGAGAAGCTAGACTAAATAGAAAATGCAGTCATAGAGCTCTTTGGAGGGACATACAACATACATGACGGATTTATACCTCACATTATGTGGAAAGTGGGCAAAGGTGACAATGTGAGATTTTGGGAAATATGGTGTGGAAGGGAGAAACTATAGGACAAATGTGCCAACATATACAGACTATCTAGAAGGAAGGGTGGAACCATAGCAGCCTTCAAGACTAGCACATATGTAGGTGGGCATCCTCAATGGGGTTGGAACCTGCATCTTAGCAATAATATAGGGGACAACAATATGGAAGAGCTGAATGACCTTCGTAGCTCTTTGCATGGCTTCCAAATGCAAGAGACAAACGAAGAAGACACTCCCAAATGGAGCCCAGAAAACAACCTTTAGTTCTCTATGAAATCTTTCAGAAATCAGATATTAGATCGAGACCCAAACAAGACCATCATTCCAACAGACTTTATATGGAGCATAAAGTCTCCTATGAAAATCCGGATCTTAATGTGGTTAGTGAGCTTAAACAAGCTCAAGACCCTAGATAACATCCAGAAACGACACTCCCACCATTATCTAAATCCTTCCATTTGTATCCTTTATAGGAATAGTGGGGAATAAGTTCAGCACATTTTCGGGGAATGCAAGCTAACGCAGAAACTCTGATATCAGTGGAATCAACACCAAGTTCTTGTTCCTCTCCCAGCAGATTCTCTCTTTTAGATTCCCGAAAGGGTCGCTTCAACAACTCTTTAGCAGTTTTGGAAAGTGACATTGGCGGCTGTTTGGTATAATGTGTGGGAAGAAAGAAATGCCCGCATCTTTGTAGACAAAAGTAATTTGGACCAGCTTATATGAGAGAGATCCAATATTCTTTTTGCTACATGGATATCAGTTTCTAAATTATGAAAAGGCTATAAATTTGGAGAATGGCTTTGTAACGGGGGAAATATATTACAATCTTTGTAATTCTCTCCTCCGGATGTCTCACCCGGTTATGTAATTATCTTTATTATCAATAAAGTCTCTGTCTCAAAAAAAAAAAAAAATTGCGCACCATCCTCACAAGTGGTACAATGAACAGGCTTGATTGCTTTCTATGTATCCATATGGATGTCTTGGAACAAAAAGATACCTACATGTAATTAAATGTAATTTTGAATAGGATTTCAGTTATACAAGTATACATATGTACTCCACAATGTACGTACTCTAATTATAATATCAATAAATTTGTCTCCTCAAAAAAAAAAAAAAATGCCAGCTCGCTTTGTCACCCTATATAATCTCTAAGAGCTTTATTAGCCTGTAAGACTGCATCTAGAATTTGCATCCCTTAATGAAGGTGGGCTGTACCTCTTCAATGAACTTATGAAGAACCGCTTTAAGCGGAGAGATAAAGTTTTAGAATTATATATATATATGCTTGGTGAAAATATTAAGAAAGACAAATAAAGAATGATGGTAATACGAGGCATGCAGACTCTTATATCCTTAATCTTTTAGATTTTGGGACATGTTCTTGCAGCTTGACTGAACGATAGAGAATGTCCATGGATATTATGCATTTGTTTTTTTCCTTGTAGTCAAGCATATGGTAGAACATTTTCACTCTTGCAAAAGCCTTGAAGAATGTCACTCATATTTATAATTGTTAATGTCAATTTTATTTTTAGTTAACTTGGTTTATTTATTTTAATTTCTGGTCTTTTAGTTTTGTCTTTCAGAAGCATCTTGTGGTCTCTTTTTTTAAAAATAAAACAAAAAATAACCTTGCAACATTCATAAAGAAGCTGCCTCTTTATTTTTATCGGATAGATTCTGAAATATTGCTTTAATAACAGTCAAGGCAAAAGGCACTTACAGACTTACAGCAAATGCAAGCTGACCAGGTTAGCAAGATTCTTTTTTATTTTTAATTTAAATTTTTTTTTTTTTTTTACATGATGTCTCCTTTTCATCTCAATGGTCATCAATTGATGCTTTTCTGTTCCCCCTGTGAAGATGTGTGAAAACTTCAGTAAATTAGGACGGTCCAATGGGAAGATAAGAAGATATTGCTCTTTCTGACACTGGACTTTTTTGTTTTCGTGCATGATTACTCACTCCTTCAAAAACAAAGGAACAATTTTACAGTTTTCCTCCAGTTTCTTAGCCAATTGGAAAGAGAATAAATTTGGAAACCATACCATGAATCCATGAGGAGGCAACAATACGAGATAATTCCTAAACTGAAGCCAAGTCGCTATGAATATCCTAAATAGTGTGGTTTCTCTATCTAATTCAAATTTCTGCAAAAACTGCCACATGCTCATCTTTCCTTAGGAAAGAGCAAGAAAAGAAGCTCATGGTTCAAAAATTCAGTGAACTTCCCCGTCAAATATTTCAGTTTTTGGGAGGTTGAATCAGAGTTCCAAGTGTAAGGAAGAAAAAACCAAAAATCACCAGAAAATTTGAAAATTTCTATGAAATTCACTAAAATCTGACAACTTCAATGAAGTGTGAGAAACGAAATGTAATTTTTTAACTAGATGAAACAAAAAGTTGATGAAAACTTTGACATTAATACATAAAGGTTGAAGAGACTCCAAAGGGTTTGGATTCAACCTTTCAAGTTGTAACAATGCATGTTTCAATTCATTATATTTATACTTTTTATGTGTAAAGTAATTATGTTTATTTTCATTGTTTCTAATAGCAATTGCGCATATTTAAGCATCCATATAAAAATTCTTCAAACTTTTTCAAGTTGGTGAGTTTTTACAAGAATTCATTGAAACTTATCAAATTTCTTGGAATTAATTTGAATTTTTAAATGCTGAAGCTAAGGACCAAGTTGAAGTTTTTAAACCTTGAAAAGGTTGAGGTGAAAGAAAGCAAACTTTGGAGTGTCTCACTCTCTTTTCATCCCTTTGTTGTCCTCATCATTAGTAAAATTCTCTATTTATATCCAAAAACAATGAAAAAAAGAAAGCAATCTTTCACAAAAAAAAAAAAAAAAAGAAAAAAAAAGAAACAAACAAACATATTGATAAGACATATTTTTATGATTATCCAAGTAGGATTAGGTGGTCAGTGTTGGATTCTCAAGGGATATTTTGTGTAATGGGCATATTCAGTTATGACGAGGAGAATTTATGTATCAAAAATTCTTGTTCAAAAATACTGGTCTTTGTTTAGACCATTATACTTAGGTTAATACTATAACGTGCAAGGGAGAAAAAAAAGAAAAGAAAAGAAATACTTTATATGCTGGTGATGTTTACTCTCATTTATGCAGATTGAGAAACTTAGTGACAAACAATGCCAACCTGAGTCACAGCTCAAGTTTATAACAGAGGCCTGGCTACAGGTGAGTCTTATCTTTATATTACTCTTGGATGCTTACAAATAACTGGCTCTATTTTATGACATTCACCATCATGCAGATAGTTGAATGCAGGCGTGTACTGAAGTGGACTTATGCCTATGGTTATTACCTTCCAGAACACGAACATGCAAAGAGGCAATTCTTTGAATACCTACAAGGTAGTCTTTGTAGTGTAGTGTTCATCCATTCCCATCTTGTGTCTTGTTCTCATGTGCTCTCCAAATTGACTGTAGGGGAGGCTGAATCTGGATTGGAGAGGCTTCATCAATGTGCAGAAAAGGACTTGCAGGTTTACCTCAATGCAGATGGCCCATCCAAAGATTTCAATGAATTTCGAACTAAGCTAGCTGGACTGACTAGGTAATTTTTGGCCGTAAACATTCACATCAATTTCAGTTGTTGGTCTGTATTTATCTATATGACATGCGTTCTGATATTTTCGGAAAGTTTTGCAAGCTTGAATAGAAAGCCAATAATTTCCTAGGAAGTAGGAACATCTCCTTGGGTACTTGTGCTAGTGATGCCACCCGCAGTGCTGCCTCTTATTCGTCTTCCTACATCAACTAAATTTCCTAGTATAAATCTTGGCACTTGTGTGAAGAGATACTGCACTGCACCCTGCAATGGCGCATACATTTTTCTTTACTGAAATAGTTTATGGCATTTGCATTATACACGACCTTCAGGGTTTTCCTACCTTAAAAACTAGGGGATGGATTTAGTTGGCTATCTAATAACTGTAATACAGAACTCTCTTTTTCAGATGTGTTAGTCTTTAGCCTATCTGAAACAGTCATTATATATCCGAAGGTTCACAGTTCTTGTCTTTAATATATTTGTTACTAATTAAGATAGTTTGAGCCATGGGTCGGTGTCACAGCTATAAACTTGCCTCAAGAAGCAAAAGTTTTTGAGTTTGATCCCATGCCAACCAGTCCACTATCTATGAGTTTTAGGCACACCTCAAGGAACTAGTCAGTGGTCTAAGAAGCTAAGATATTCTTGAATCAGGGGAAAAATATGCAGTCTTTCTATCAACGTAGATATGCTGATCAGCTGTGCTATGCTGGAGAATCGGGAACTGGTTTAGATGTTCCCCCATCTTGACCATATATGTTCTTGCATAACCATCCATTCTTATGTCCTTGACTTTACCCCTGCTCTCACACTCCATCTCATGGAACCTCCACTTTAATATCGCTAACCGAGCGAGAGTTGATGGAAATCAATATACTCTTGCCTAAACTGAACTCAGTTTTGTTTTCACACAATCTAGATAAGGTAATGTGGAGTCTTGACCTTTCCAAGAAGTTCGCTTGTAGATCATTTCTTTCTCACATCTTTTGGCCACAACACACCATGTCCTTTCTCTACTCATATCTGGCGGGTGCATATTCCATCTAAATTAAAAACTTTTGGGTGGGCCTTGGCCCACAAAATTTTTAATACTGGGTAGATGCTGCGAAGAAAGCTTCTAATAAATTATATTTCTCGCATGTATGTCTACTTTGTAGGAGTGTGCATATTCCATCACAGGTAAAAACTTTTGGGTGGGCCTTGGCCCACAAAATGTTTAATACTGGGTAGATGACGTGAAGAAGGCTCTTATTGCATTATATTCCCCACATGTTGGGGTTTGCAGAAACCCGCCCGTCATATAAATCTGACCGATCCGATTGATAGGAATGTCGGATTTAGAGCTTAGAAACCTGACAGGTTGAGTTGCAAGCTTGGGTACAAGTAACTTGCACCCAAAAACACCCAATCACCTGTATATAAAAAATATTTAATTTTTAATTTTAAATATCATTATAAATATTTCTTATAGACTATATAAAGATATTAAAATTTTATTTCCAGGGGTTCTTTAAGTATAGAAAAGAACCATGTTGGTAACCATTTAAATCTTATGAGTGGTACCTTTGCCTTTCTAGGCTTCAAGAATGGTTTTAGTTGCAATCTTGATGGGTTTTATATAGAGAAGTTGTTAGCTTTTTCACTCTCTTTGCAAGCAATGTGGTACTAATTTAAGAGCTGTTTTTTTAGTTTTAAATCTCTCTCGTTATTTGGTAAAATCAATTAAAACTTTGAATTCATGACACCTATATTCCTTTGGACCCGACTGGCTAAACGCTATTATTGGTTTGGGAAGTAGAAGGGTGTTAGTAGGATTGATTCTTTGCCACGTTATGATTGTTATAGTTAGCAAGGAATGTTTGTTTATTTCATAACATAATTAAAATGGAAGTTCAAGTTTGGGAGGGTATTAAGTTATTGGCTAGTTCGTGGATTATGCTTCTCCCGTCGCCAGTGGGTTTTCGATTTAAGATTTGGTTGGATTGGGACAATTACATCTACGTAAAGGACTTTAGTTTTTATGCTCTGTGGTTTGGTTTGGTTTCGTGTTTAGTTCTTGCCTCTAGAAATCTAACACTAATGCATTTTTCAGTTGCTGCTTTCATTTGATAACTGTTTATCTTGTTTCTGCTCCAAAAAGAAAGAAGAAAAAACAAAATAAACTGAGCTGTCTTGATGCCGAAGTTTTCATCACAGGCTTAGGTAGATGCCTGTGTTGAACTTGTTGTATTTGTTTTGATGCAATACACTACGAATTATCCCCTTGCCAAACCAAGTCTTTGTGGATTACTTGCTCATCTTTTCTCACTGTACATTTGCCTTTGTTTTTTATTTTTGGTTCTATGTTGTGTCAATTCTAATTTTTGGTCCGATAGCTATTTCCTAGCAGCTGATTATTTTCCCTGTTCAGAAAAGTTTCTCCTAACCAAACTGTGTTTACATTTGCTTTCAGACTTTCTTCCTGGGTCATAAACATTTATCCTGTTAAAAGTCTTTTGATTCAGGGACAGGTTGTAGTCCCACCTTCACTGGTCTAACTTATTTAACCAGTTCTTCAATACAGTTAATTTTTAGGGTATTACTTGCTCCTGTGAGGGGCATTTCTCCATGCAGGAATGCTGCACACCGTCTACACCCTTTTTTAGTCATCCACAGATTCTCAGCCTAAATGCTGATGGATTAAATTCATTCAGGCCTTGCATTCTTGCTTTGATGCAGTAAATTGCTAGTCTGCTGTATGGTCTTGAGCTTGTTAACCCTTTGAGCTGCTTCTGACTGGTCATAATAATCTCAAATGTGATAATGGTGTTTTAGGTCTTATTGAAAGGTCAGGCTTGACCCAGCTTGACAACATCCTTTATTTAGTAAAACTTAGTCTCTTCCTAATGGTTTTAAATTGTGAAAATGTTCACATTCTTGGATGAAGCCGACCAGGCTGTGTATTTTCATACGTTGCTACATAACCTCTACAACTCATCACTCCTCCACAGGCTGTCAGGCTTGACCCAGTTTGACAACATCCTTTATTCAGTAAAACTTTGTCTCTTCCTAATGGTTTTAAATTATGGAAATGTCAACATTCTTGGATAAGCTGACCAGGTTGTGTATTTTCATACTTTGCTACAAAACCTCTACAACTTATCACTCCTCCCCCGCCAGAGTTCCTTGAATTCACTTGATAGCAAGTTATGAACTATTAGTGTTCCTAAGATTGTAACCTTTAGCTGGTCTAATGGCTTTTTATCCCTCTCTTGTAAAAAGAGTAACTCTATTTTTATCTGCAATCAAAACAAAAAATAAATAAATAAAAGAAAGACATGAAAAGCTTGCAGAAACTTGTAACCATCAGGTCGTCTGCAGGACTAAACGGGCATGCTTGAACAATTCCATTCGACATTAAACCGCCTTCTATTTTTTCTAACATCTGTTAGAGTTCATCTAAATTGTTTCTGTTCCCTGACTGCCCTTGCGATACATAAAAAAGTTTCATATATGTATATACATCCATAGAGAACCTTGTCAGCCTTTCCAGCAACTGATTTGCTTGGTTTCTGTTTCATTGCAACAGTGTCACTCGAAACTATTTTGAGAACCTGGTCCGTGCCTTAGAAAATGGGTTGGCAGATGTGGACTCTCAGGGCACCTCTAGCAAGGCAGCAAGCTCAAAGAGCCTTGGAGGATGCAGCAAAGGAAGAGGCAGAAGAGGCAAAGGAGTGGCATCAAAACCAGGCAACAACAATCAAAGCCAGGATGATTCCAATTACTGGTCGTGTGAGTATTGCACCTACGCTAATGTAAGATCCACAACAACTTGCCAGATGTGTCACCAACACCGCTAAATGCCCTTTTTTCTGATTTTTAATGCCAACTATAATCAGAAAACAAGCTTCAATTGTGTTAATTCGCTGTTTCCACTGTCTTATCCTGGAAGCATGAGAAGTGTACCAAAACAAAAAGGCAAAAAGAAGAGAGAAGAGAGAGTGATTTACGTCTTCTCTTCAATTTTCCTTGTTGAAGAAGGAATGTTGTGTTTAGGCATCATGTCAGACTTCTTATTCACTGTAAATATTTTTAAATTTTATTTGATCATTTATCTGATAAACAAATTCACATCTGCTCTAGGGGATTATGTGTAACCCCTTGTTACCATGTTTAAGTAACATAAATGATGAAACAAGTTCTTTTTCCTCTTCTTTGCAGTCATTCACGGATTTTGCTGACATTATTCTTTATGTAATTTTTTTGCAATTCATACACACAGAAATATCACATCTTAAGGAGTTCATAATCAATAAATCATATGATTCCAGACGTTGAATTGGTAAATGACAACTCTGCAATTATATTTCTTCTTCTCGAGCATCACCAGTAAAATTGTTTTCTCTGTCACATTACAAAGTTGTAACAGCGGCTTCCTGAAGCTCAAGTACTGCATCAAAACTGAATTCCTTACCAGGTTTGTATGCTGCCACAAGTTCTTCAAAGCTCTGCTCGACCTTTAAGTCCTTGGTGATCTTCAAATTTTCCTGTAGTGTTCAGTCAAATTACATATAGAAATCGAGCAGCCAAATTACCTATAGCGATCGAGCATTTTAAGTGTGAGATGCTAAAGCAAATTTGCTGCTTAGGCAGCCCTTTTAAATTTTGATGGCCCTCTTTTTTTCATTTTAATTTTACTTTTAATATCGATATAAAATTAGGGGATACTAGTATTTTATTTTTCTCTTTTCTTATAATATGGATATAAAATTAGGAGATACTAATACGAGCAATATTATATAAATTTCAATTCAAATGACACAATATATATTTACAATTATTGGATGAATAAGCATATGTTTTAAGATGGACATCACATTTTTTATTCAATGGTGTAAATATACTTAAATTGTACATTGTGACATTTAGTATTTAAAATTTATATGACATTTCTGCATTAATATCAGGGACAAAAGAAGTTGGAACCCTTTAATAGGGTCAACAAGATGAGCACCAAGGCAAAGAACATAAGGGGGTCTAGATGGAGATACGGAAACCAATTGTCATGCATATTGCTTGACTTCCAGTAAAAGAATTTGAATGCATTTTGTTTGAGATTACTAAACAACGCGAATGACTAATTTACCTTTTGTACATATTCGGCGATGGTGGAGCTTATGATTTTCTTGACAACCCGCTTGTAAACTACCGATGGTCCAAGGATTTGTAGCAGTATATTGCTAGGAATCTGCAAAAGATAAATCAACAAGAAGAGAAAATGTTGTACCATACTAGATCACTGAGAAGAGAAGCAATGTTAGGAACATGTTACATTATCATTCATTATTAATATTTGTAATACATAGTTCTTGTGTTTTAAACACGCAATGCAGAGTGAGATGTAGAAATCTAGCTTGGTTCAGATTCATTATTGGACATTTGAAATTAAACCTGATAGAAAATAGTAGGAAAAAAAAAAACTTACATTTGGAGTTTTCCCTGGCAACACCAAAGGCATTCATCACGGCAGAAACCAAGCAAGTCCCAAACATAAAAACTATGTTAGATTGCAAAAAATGGTTGTTAATGATTGAAGCACAATGTGACAGAAACAGCATCTTCTTAAAGGACGAGCCACCCAATATCACAGAGATGGGAAATAGGATAAACCAGACGAGATGTTTCATTTTTTGGAAAAAATAATGGAAGGCACTTTGTGCAAATTACGCTGATTTGAATGGACTCATGAATCTCTTGTAAATTAATTGAGAACTGAGACTATCATCATCTTGAAGCATTGTCTTGCAACGAGAGTGATTTGATCTTAGATTCTACGTTCAAGTTGAGTTTTAAAAGAAACAAAGTATGCCCACAAGTACAAATCACAGCCATTTTGTGATAATGGACAACAAATCAAATTTAAATATACTTGAGCAATAACACATCCATAAGGAATGTTCCAACTAGATTTAAAACCACATGTTATGTTTAGATGCTGAACTATTAGAAGCAAGTAAACCACGGGAACTGAACCATATCATTGAAGAAAAATTAGTTAATGAATCTAAATAAACTAACCTCCTTTCACTCTGCGAAAACCAGGTATTGGCTGGGCTTCATCGACCATCTTGGAGAAAACTTCTTCAAATGTTGCTTGACACTTAGCACCAGAGACGTCCACTCGTATCTGGTTGTCAAGGTTTATATATATATGTAAACCCGTTAACATTTTCTACTTCTTTCTTTTTTCGCTTTTTTGAAACTTAAGGAACAACCTCAAGAGAGGAGAAAGTACACTTTGATAGGGCAAGGAAAGAAAAATGACATTTTTACCTTTATCTTTCCAGCCTCAGAAGCAGCAGTTGAAGCAACAGAAAAATCTTCAAGTGGAGTAGCAGAAGCATCAACAATGTCCTTCAAATCTAAACTACAATAAGAAGAATGACACCAAAAGAAACCCTGAAGTAAAAAAGCTATAAAGCCTTCAAGACAACGAAAAAACGGAAAGAAAAATGAAAGGGTTGTTGGTAAATGAGTCTCATTTGTTTACCTCTGGAAGGTAAAGCACGTGCAGTGTTAGAAGTTCTACTGTTAATCCTGTATGATATAGGCAGAGAGATGAAAGATAAACTGAGTTCAAGTATTTGAAACAAATAAGAAAACCCGAACATAAAATGAACCTATCGTTCACATTGCCAAACTGTCTTCTAATTACTTATTGTTTTTCTTTTTTTTTCTTTTTTTCTTTTTATTTGTTTTTTGATCAATATTTGAATAGGCTAATTTGACAACACAACATAAAAAATTAGAGTTCCAGAAACTGAACATCATAGTTTGAGCTTCCACGCCTATAGGATTTGTTCACTGCTTAAGGAATTGGTTTGTGATTCTAAGAGACGAATCAAGTCAATGAGATTTTCTAAGAACTACAATGGTAGAATGAAATAGGAAGAAAGATCATGTCAAGGTTACACTGAAAAGTAGGGCATAACAGAGAAGGGAGCCCAAGAAAGGGTGGCTCAGTACACTGAACTCGGCAAATCTCAAATCATCGCATCATTGCAATTGTTGTTGACCAAAGTTCCTTAAGAAAGGGTAGCTCAATACACTAGGTTCCTTCTTATGTGAGTCTCAAAGAAGGGTCATACCACATTTGAATTTCTTGTATGTAGCCTTACCTTGCTTTGCAATAGGCTGTTTCTACAAACTAAAACCAGTGACCACGCGGTCACATCGCAACAACTCTTACTACTGCACAAAGGCTTCCCCCCTAACAAATGTTCTCTGCCCTACAAAATTTAATCTCACACCAAAAGCATGTCCATGCAATTAAGTACTATCTCAGATGAAATTATCAAGGCTAAGCGGGATAAACTACCAACTTTCTTCTTCTTTTTCAGTATACTTACTGAGAAAATTAGTTATAAGCATGGTGAGAAATAAGCCTCGCTCACCTGATGGCGAATCTTTGAGTGCCATGTCTGTTCTGTAAAAGAAAACTCGCTTTTTGAACATTATGGTATGGAATTTGGGCCTCCAATACTTGATTTTGATTTGGTAACTGCAAAGATAAACCCTAATATTTCAGCTAAATTCAAAAACCAATGCATGAAAAACTGTGCATATTACACATATAGACATATAGGTACAGAAAAATAGATGATATAATCTGAACTACACGATTGAATCAAGAAATGAACAATGGAGTTGATAAAAGATAAAGGGCATCTTTCAATCACCAGTTTTTGCCCTTAAACATATGCAATTTCAGTCATTTTTTTCACTAATAATGCATAATTGTTCTTCTCTCGTGTGCAAAAATGCCAGAACCCTACCTCTACACAAATTGGACAAAAATGTAAGACATTTAAAATGGAGATATTCAATGAGCCACCCATTTGAAACAAGAAGAATATGAAATAAATGAGCTAATTTTTATTTATTTATTTATGTAATTTAAAGAAAGAGCAGCGAAGAACGCTTCCAATATGAGAATTTTGAGATGAATCTCAGAGCATTCAATTACCTTTGAGTTCAAACCAAAGAACACGCTCGTCACTGCTATCTCCATTTTCCTTCTTCTTCTTCTTCTTCTTCCAGTTCCAACAATAGAGATAATTTCATAAACTTCGTTCAGTTGGATAATTGAGATGATAATATTAATAAATTTAAAAATAACCCATCAGATGTATGTATTCATTTAAATCCATTTATATCATAAAATTCTTAAAATGCATATATAGATTTTTTTTTTTTTGGAGCTTTACAAGCCAAGCTTAGGGTTTATCATTTAGGAACTGATCACTTAAGTAAGTTGGGCTAGTAAGCAAACACAAAATATTTATTTGAGCCTATTTTTCATGTAATTTTATCTCATTCTATTTTATTTTTTTTTAACAAATAATTTGATTTTATCTTAAGCACCACAAGGATCATTAAAGAATAAAATAAAATAAATCTTTTTTCAAGTAAATATAAAAGTAAAACCTTACTTAAAAAAATAATAAAAATAAAAACTTGTGAAGTTTATGTAAATATTTTGCATTTTAAATAAAATTTTTCTTATATTTTATATTAATATAAATGTAGTTTATATTAAAATCTTGATTTTTTTAGACAGAGTTTTGCTTTTTTGAGAGTTTTTTTAAAGGGTCAAAGAGCGGTTTTGTGTTTTTTTTTTTACCAATGAAAATATTTTTTTAATACAATAATTTTTGGGAAAACTTTATTGTATTAAAATATAAAAAAATGTATTTTAAATATAACAAAATATAATAAAATGTATTTTGTAATTTCAAATATAACAAAATATTTATAATATTTGATTTAAATGCTCATTGTTCCAATCGTGTACATCTAAATCTAAATCCTTTTTAACCTTAAATTGGGTATTTAATAATCTTTATATATATATAAATCTTTTTCAAATATTAATACAAGATTAGAGAATGTTGATACCAGAGTAGAAAAAGTAGGACAGGGCACAGCTTCGTCGAGCTCTTTTTTGAATCATTGATTTAGTTAATATGTAGAAAAATAAGAAAATATATGTTATTTATTTATAAGAGCAAGACTATGATGCTTAATGTACATTTTTTTATATATATTTTAATGTATTTATATTGTTGCACTAACCGTCTTTGCACCACTCGGCTACTAATACCAATACTAACATCGTCACACTTCTATTAACACTTAAAAAAAGTATAATGTAAATTTAAATTAATAAAAAA